>PVJI01011355.1:0-56356 GCA_004026765.1 Micronycteris hirsuta | reverse complement strand
CGTGGTTCACACTGGCCATGCTAATGACTACTCTGACCCAAACTGGGCTTTCTTTGGGTAGGCATATATTTTGTAACAGATGAAAATAGAAATTTTGGAGGCCTTTGAACTAACCCATTACTTAATTATTGATAGCCATCATAATGACTTCTATATTTTTATTTTCCCATGTATTTGAACCAGGATTAAGTTATATTTTATGATTGATTGACATGTTCCCCAAGACTTGCTCTTAGCCTGGATTGTGCAGACTGCATCCTTGTGGAATTGTTGACCTTGATGCTCAGTGTTGTACATTGCCTGTGAATTAAAGTTGGCTGTGAAGGCTCAATCAGATTTAAGTCTGATCCCCTTGGCACAACAGTGAGTTCTTGCATCAGGAGGCACTTGTTGTCCACTGGTTTTCTTTTGGTGTTTTCAGTAACCATTGATGCTTAGTGCTCAAATTCAGCTGGGGGTTTAGAAAATGGTGGCATTGTAAAATTGTCAGACTATCTGTTTTTCTGCTCATTTTTTATTTGGGATGCTTTTGTAAAGATTTGTTTTCTTCACCTCTTATTTGGTTTTACCAAATTATATAGTTTATATAGGAAACACAGGACAAATTCTTATTATGTTCTCTTTATCTACCAATATGCAAGATAATGAATTGATTCACCATTATCCAAAAGTGATCACTTTAATTTTTTTAATACTCTTATGAACTCAAGAACTTAACTGTACTTGGTTTTTCAGTCCACAGTAATTATTATCATCTTGAAGCTAAACATAGCCTATTTTGTACCTCTTCAAGCTGATGCCTAAGTCCTATTAAACATGACCTTAGTAATCATTGATAGCTTCCTTACTATCTGATATGGCAAGATGTTTCAGATTTATTTTATACATTGTATGCTGCAGAACTGGAATTAACCATTCCTCTAAGGATCTCTGTTTCCTTGTAGTGGGAAATGTATTTAGAGACCACAATCTGGGTCCTAAAGATGCTCATTACTACTGGGTTCATCATTGTCTTCATATTTTTAGGTGATAAAGTGGAGGAATACAGATACTCAAAATATGTAATATATAAGTATGAATAGATAACATAAACATATATGTATATATCATCATGGATTCTATTGCTATATTTAATTCACACTCAGGAGTACAGTATTATTTTTATCATTATTGTTGTTTGTGTATTTTTAGTTTTTATTTTTTTGTCTGGGATCTTCTATCTGTCTCTCTTTGCTCCCCCTCCCTCACCCTGCCCCCCACCAAAAATAAAGAATCTTGTCTTACTATCACACCAGGAATATAACTAGAATATTGTGTAATTACTCAATTAGTTTATTCCACAATCCATGTATAACTGGTTCAGAATAACAATACCAACCTGCCAGCTACTGTTAATAATATGATTAATGAAAAGATTTTAAGATATTTTAGCAGCATTTTTATCCTTAAATGATATCTCAGTAGGTGGTGAAATCACTGTTTTAATGTCATTTGGAACAGTTTCTTTCTTTGTAGTTATGCCACCAATCAGATACACATTTAGTTTTTTGTTTTTTAAATGAAATTTATCGGAGTGACATTGGATAATAAAATTATATAGATGTCAAGTATATGATTCTATAACACATCATCTGTATGTTGCACTGTTTTTATCACCTTAAGTCAAGTCTCCTTCCACCACCATATATTCAACCCCCTTTGCCCTTTACTCTGCCCACCCTTCTTTCCCTCTGGTAATCACCACGCTATTGTCTGTATCTATGAGTTTATTATTTTTTTTTTAAATCTTAAAATATTACTTTTAATTACAGTTTACATTCAATATTATTTCATATTAGTTTTTGGTGTGCAGCCTAATGGTTAAGCAATCACATACTTTACAAGGTGTTCCCCCCGCCCTGATATTTCCTGGGACAAAGAGGTGAAGGGATTAAGAAGTACAAATCAGTGGTTAAAAATAGTCATGGGAAAGTAAAGTACAGCATCAGCGATACAGTCAATAATATTCTAATAACTATGTATGTTGCCAGGTGGGTGCTGGAAATAGTTTTGATTTATTTTATTATCTGTTTTTAAGTTTTTTTTTAAATTTTAATTTTATCTTATAAGGGCCAAATTTGATCCTTCCTTTTTTTTAGGTGAGGAGCAAGTTAAAGAAAGAAATCAGGAGTCATGAAAACCTAGGTCTAGTGAAGTGTAAAAAATCATCCAAGTCAAACAGCTAGAAGTTGAACCTACGTATCCGCAGAAAGCCAGCATTTTAATACCGTATTACCATAATGACTTTGAATAAATTTCATGTTAGTCTAAATGAATTATCAAGTTACAATCAGTATACTAGTTTCTGATTTTGAGTATAATTTGCTGAATGTTTAAGTAAAGAAAAAAGGAGTATTTGCTTTCACTCTAGTGATGGGTATTTTTGTAAAATTATGCAGTGTAGATTCAGACCATATATAACTTTCACCCAAAAGGAAACTCATCTTTGCCTCTAAATAGGTTCCTCATTTTTGGTGGCTGATACTCCCTGATAAATAGGTATCCAGATTTCTTGCATTATACCCTCTCACTTCACTGTCAGCCCATCAAGTACTACTCATGACACACTTGAATGCTCCACTCTTGTCCATCCCCTTTGCCGTGCCTCAGGTCAAGCCAGATCTAAGGTCATGTCTCATCCACATTATTAAACAAATTGGTTTTCTTGTCATAAGCCTTGCTTTCTTCCCAATATTCTCTAACCTCAGTCAGAGTGATATTTCACAAAAATTGATTTTAGTTAAGTTACTTATAATTAAACATTCTCCATTTTCAAGAACTTTGCTCTCAGGACAAACTTAAACTCTTTAGCTTGATAAAACAGTTACTGTGTTCTTATTTTACTATTTACTATCTTAAACTATAATCCCACATATATTGAATGATTTTCAGTTCCAGAAATCCTTGGCTTTTTGCACACAGTATTTAAATTACCTGAAACATTCCCCTAACTACCCTTTTCCACACTCACAAATCAGTGCTCACATCTGTGAGTCTCGTGTGATCCATAAGATGGATGGGACACATCATATGGGTAGATTCTGGGACATATTTTTACATAGTTTTCCTAAATGACAGGAAAAGAGGAAAAAAGAATTAGTCCTTGTCTTGGTTAGTGGCACCACCAATCTCATGAAACCAAATCAGAAACTAAAGTCTTTTCTTTCACCCTTAATATTGAGTTCGTCATGAAGTCATATTAATTCTGTCATCTAAACATTTCCTTTTGATCTCACAATTGTCCCAGGTCAGACCTTTGCCATCATAGACCTGTCACGGTTCCTTTTGCTTCTAGCTTGGCTTTTCAAGCTACCAAAAATGGGATCAAGCGATATTGCTGTACTATTTAAAACACCTCTGCTTCACTCGCTCTCCATCACCTGTGGTTTACATGCATGACATCAAGGAAGGAAGACTCATTATTTCTTCTTGCTTATCTCAAGTCTTGCTACTTCCTCAAGACTCTCTCTTCCAGCCATACTAAACCAGGACACAACACACTTTGTGCAAAGAGCCAGATAATAAATATTTTAGGCTTTGTGGTCAAAAGGTCTCTGTCACAATTATTCCAACTCCCCATCATAGCAAAAAGGAGCCATAGACAATACATGAAGGAATGGGCATGGATGTATTCTCATCAAAGTTGATTATGAACATGGAAATTTTAATTTCATGTCATTGTAATGTGCTATGAAATATTATCCTTTTCATTTTTCCCTCAACAACTTAAAAATGTAAAAAGCTTCTTGCTCACAGGCTGCATAACAGGTGCCAAACCAGATTAGACCCATGGGCTGTGCTTTACTGACTCTTGCAGTAAGCCACTGAACGAAATATCACGCTATTTCAGGCACATGTTTTCTTTGCCTGATGTGGCCCTGTTGTTTAGACTGTAAGCTTTACCCTAGGTGGAGCTTAAATAGAAGGTAGGCTTCATTGCCGTCTCCTGTGAGGTGATCCGTACTCCGTATTCTCCAATCTGGGAAGAGGTTGATCATATCTTCTTTTATGTTCTCGAAGTATCTTGTAGATACTTGTACTACAGTACTTTTCGTGCTTTATTGCAACTATTTGTTTACTTGTGTGTCTCTACTACTCATCGGGAGTAACGGATTATATTTGATCTATTGCTGATTTCTGGCTCCTTGGCACATATAGCTACTTAACATTTTTGTTTTATGGGTCATCAGGAAAAGGACAGTTGGGAGACTGAGTCCTATTTTTCAGATAATCATCTAATGAATAGACAAATGTCAATATGAACAGTGAAAGAAGTGTCTGAGATGGGAATAGAAAATAACCCAAGTGAGAGATAAAATTAGTGATTGGCTAATAAAATTGACTAGAGTGCACATTAAAATACACATTCCTTTTCCACTACAGGGGAAAAACTCTTTGGAGGTTAAAAAAAAAGTTCTCCTCAAGTGTGCAGAATTAAACAGGTTCTGGCTCTTTATGCCTTGTCTTTTCTTACATTTTACATGTTTTCAAGAACTAATGGTCAGCTTTGAAACTTAACATAGGTAACAGGTATAGGAAAGTAAATACCTCTTTGGTCTAGAGATAAATTTTCATATTATCAATTTAGAAAAGTAATTTCTCATTTTATAAATGGCATTTATTTTAAATGAGGTTGACAAGGGTCCTGAGACTTTCTGTGCAACATTTTAATGGTGATATTTCTCATATATAATTTGGAGTATAATGTGTGTAATTATGTATGGGACTTTGCAGCCTGCTAGGCAGATTGTCACACAAAGTATGTTTGTAAAATACCTGTGTTCTAGGTGGACACCTGTTCTTCTGTTGCAGCAAGCACAGGGCTATGATGAAGTGAATGTCAATCCAATGACATTGCTCACTGGTAAGTAAAACACCTGTGAGAATTGCTTTCTTGTTCATGACATGCATAATGTGACCGTTAAACTTGCTCATTATTTATAGTTTCCCTCCAAAATGTTAGTGGAAGAACGTTTTCAATAATAAAGTGGATTTTGGCTGAGGCTGGGAACCAAGGCCATTGTGACTTAGTTGTGTCTTGTAGGTATTGGATTGATGTTGTCTTACATAGAGAACTGCTTAGAAAATGCATTACTCTTTCCAAGGTAAAAGTTCCTGGAGGGCAAGGAGTGGGTCTTTTTAAATCTCTTCTCTTTTATACCGAATAGCTAACACAGTAGAATGGAATTTAATTGTAAAAGGTAAGTCAGCAGCAGGTTGGGAGTAAGGGTTTACATTCTTAGGTTTGCAAAAATTGAATCCATGAAAATGCTCTTAAAATATATTACACTAATATTAACAAATGGAAGGCAGATATAACATCTTTCAATAATTCCAGCACAGTTAGCTTTTCCTGCAGCTTTAGAATAGATGATTGGCTACAGAACGGAAGAGGTACTTTGCTTATATTTTAGGGGTTAAGTTGAACACCCTAAAATGCACCTCATATGTTTTCATGCTCTCATGATGTTTAATGTTTAATGCATAGCACTGAATTTCTTCCAATTAAATATGTATACAGTGTTGCAAGGAGTAAGTAGTTAATGCTATCTTATATACAATAAGGGCCTGATGAACCTTTGTTGAATACTTGATTGATCGAACGAATTAAAATATTACTTTTCCTAGAAGGTAATGGATAAATACAGGGGGTCTGGCACAAGTAACACCCCTTTTTTATTACAAAATCTTTTATTACAAAATCATAAGCTAAGCATGTAATTCTGTAAGATAACAATATCACACTCAAGCACACCATATGACATTTTAGGTGAAATGTTCAAATTAAAACATTAAATTATTATACCCATATTATTACCCTACCAGCCACACTCCAGCAGATGTTACTTCTGCCAGATCCTGTATTAGACAAAAATCCTTTGATAATTTTGCCAGGCTTCTCTCCAGTACAGGAATTTGGTTTACAAGGTCAGTTCATGCTCTTTTTAGAAAGAGGACACGCATTTGAAGGCGAGGAGTTATTCCTCAACTCATCACACTAAGAGCGACTGTCCTCTTGAGCAATCCCTGTGAATAACAGCTTCAGACATGACCTCAGTTCTGCTGGCAGCTTTACAGTTGAAGGGCCATGAAACGTGCACAATTATTCTGGTCACACCCCACAGATTATCCCTGCCTTATAGGAAAAAGTAATGTCTTTGCAGTTTTCCTAAGATGTTAGTGCCCATCAAAGGGTATCATATCTACACTTTTTAAATTAATATTGTTTGGAAAATCTGACCTATTTAGAACCCAGTGCAATACAGTCGGCATGGTGCCTTTACCCAAAATGGGCTTGTTGAAGAAGTCCAGAAACATACGGTGACATCTTAATAGTTACCAGTGCTGTTAATTTCTTTTTGTTATTATTCTGTGATAGAGTTTCCAAACTCATTGAGTTTATTAACAAAGTTAACCATCCCCATGTGGGCATTAAGGAAACATGATTCATTGTTTTATGGGCAAGACATGAACAAGACCAGCATTGAAGCAAGATAGCTCTGGAAAATTTACTATTAGGGAAACCAATAGGGTTTTTTTTTCTCCCTGATGTAAAAAGAAAAGCAAAATCTGAACAAAACTTGTAATAAAGGCAGTGTAGGCTTACTAGTAACTTTAAAAAGAATGTTTTGCAACAAAAACTTGCTTTCTTATATATAATGATGGATTTATAAAAATGAAGCTTGTGAATGTACAGTCCACTATTTAGAGAAATAATAAATGAGCCTTATAAATAGGAAGCTATAGTTTTTCTTTTGGTAATTAATAATATCTTAGCCATGAAGCATGTTTTTATAGCCTCATACCAAGTCCTTCATAAACGTAGGTGGATTTTTAAAAAAACGGTGGAGATAGTTTTTGAAACTGTGATTAAGTTTGAGACAAGGAGACAATAAATTATGTTAACTCTGCCTTCAGATACGTTGATCATTATTAATGCAGAGACAAAACTATTCAACAAATTTCCCTAGAAAAACAATTTATAGCAAAATGAAGTCATTATTTGGAGCGGCATAAGTGAGCAAACTCAGATAAGAAAAAATAAATAGGGTGTTTTGGTTGGTTTTTCTTTTGAACAGATTAATTTCTGGTTAGAGAAACACATCTGCCACATTTAGCTATTCTTGCTTGCATTTTATGCAGCTAATTTCCATAAAAATAAAAATTTCACTCACATAACGGGAGAAATAGAGATATACAAACAATACAAATCATTCCCTTAATTTTTTAGTGTTATTTATTTTGTTATGGGGAATACAAAATATGTAAAACACATAAAAATACTGTATAAATCACACAGTCATTTCTACAGCTTGCGTGAATCCCTTATATACATATTTCTTTTAGGATATATAAAAAATCATTTGAAAAATCAAGACAAAATTTTTGCTAAACAAATTATGGAGTCAATCACCTAGTAATGACAATATTTTATATTTATGTAGTGCTTTACAATTTATAAAGCACTTCCATATAGAGTATATCATCTTGGTTTTAAGCAATAATTTCCCTTTAAAAACAAACGTGTATACTCACAGTTATCTAAGTACCACAGGTACCTAGAATCAAAACGAAGCCAGTGGAAGATGAGGGAACTAGAAGGGAGATGATATATCAGAAGCCAACTTGAAGGATTTCAAGGAGTGAATAGTTAATGCTATCTATATCAATTACAGGGAAGGAATCAAGTAAAACTCAGGCTGAAATTTGTCCATTAGGTTTGGCAATTGGAAGGAAAATGGAGGAGCAGTTGGAGAGAAATTGTGCGTAGAAGATGATTTACTGTGAAGTTAATGGAGTTTAAGCATCAGGACCACTCAAATGCAAACTCTTCTTCATGTTTCTAACCTCATGTTCCTAATTTGGTAATTTGTCTTCTTAAAGGAGACTTCAAAACGGTGTAAGCTTCAGGTCTTACCAAGCCTGCTCCATTCCTGATTTTGGAAATGGAAGCTAATATAGTGAGTTGAGATGTGAATGGGAGAGGAGAGAACTGGACGGTCAGCGTGGTCAGGGGAGTTGTGTGTATACCCAAAGCTGGCTTTAAGGGGGTATGGCCAGTACATTGTCAGGGGAGTTGTGTGTATACACAAAGCTGGCTTTAGGGTGTATGGCCACTGCATTAACACAGGACCCCATGCTCAAATAAGCCCACACTTAGAGTTTAGTGCTCTGCCATTGCTCTGTTGATATTCTTAACAACTTTATTTTGTAAATTTTGTAAGTGAGGGCTTATCAGACATGAAATGCACTCAGGGCTAGGACCTTGGCTCTCCTGCAGCGCTGCTTCTTTCAGAGGAGAAGTTGTCTGTTACTTGATCCCCAGCCCTCTGGCACTGTGGGCACACTTGGCCTCTACCTTGCTACTACCACCCTGCAGCTGCTGTTGCTCTCTGCCTCTGGAAGGGGTCTGGATGTGGGTGTGAGAAGGCTCAGGGTTGGGTGTGTACATCCTGCCATGTCTTGGGGATGAGCACGGAGACAGGTATTTTCACCCACCCAGGCTGGCAGTACATCGAGTGTTCGGTGGGTGACCAGCCAGAGGTCATATGTCCCTCAGGACTAGCCTATAGCCCATCTTGAACCCAGGTACTCAGGACTTCCCAGTGCGGAAGTTCAAAGTTTATGGGTTTCACCCCATTTGCACGGCTTGTGGTGACAGGCCGGTGGGAGAAGGAGATGAGTAACTAGATTTTTCCAGCCCCTGACCCACTGTGGGAGGGAGCACGTGGGCAGGCTAAGCAGGGAGTGAGACAAAAAGGTGCTGGCATTCATAAATTTGGAGGGAATGCAGCCCTCCACGTGGCGAGCAGGGCCCCTGAGGGACTGTGACGGCCTTCACTCCACGGCTCTGTGACTGGAAAGATTGTGTCTTCCTTCTGCCAGCTCTTCTGATTCTGGCTTCTTTTTGTGTCTCCTGGCCAGCTCAAGACACCCTTTGGGGATAGCTACAAAATATGAATTTTATAATTTTGGTGATGTAATATACAAGTTAAAAACTGACATTTGCATTTAAAAGTGGTATCGTACAATATAAAGATGAATGGTAAAGCTTATGGTAAAAATTTAATGTTTTAATTTTACAATATTTAGAATGATAGTAAATGGCAAATAAACTGCTTGAGAAGTCAAGAGAGAGATTACAGAAGACATAAAAATGCTTTACACGTACCTTTAAGGCACTTTTTCTCTACTCTGAACAAAAGGTCACATTTTCATTTGTCACTGGATCCTACACATTTTGTAGCTGGCTTGTGTGTGTATGTTTAACAAAAAGAGACATGGTGGAGACAGAGTTGGGAAGAGTTATCTGCTTGATATGCTAAATTTGATTTTGATAAGTTAGCTACCATCACCCTGGAGGAAAGGAGAGAGTTTTGCTGAACTTCCTGCTTAAATCACTCAAGTGTGTCTGATTGGTAGAGCCTGACTCACATGTCTTGTACCCTTGCTGTAAAGGGGACTGGGAAAGCAGGCATTTCACATTTTATGTTTCATAATGCTAAGTAGTTTGCTTCCTACCAAGGGTCACAAAATTGGGAATTGTTCAAACCCAGGAAGAAGTTCAGATGCTCCGGCAGTAGCTGTAGGCGCCTTACTCATATCTCTTGACACTTACCACTCAGGATGCTATCTGGCTGACCTTGACATTCAACTGCCGGTGTCTGGGCTGGCCATAGGGCTGGGGGAACTAAGTACAGATGGGAACTGCCATCGCTCTTCCCTCTGTCCTTGGGAGGGAAAACCGTGAGATGTGTGTTTTAGACCATTTCCCAGAATTCCCAAATGAGAGTTAAGCTCTTATCTCTCACTGTGGTAATTGTTTTGACAATATATCCTTTATTGACTGCCTTCCCTTCTCTGATCCAACTTCCCTCCCTTAGTAATGTTTTTTTTTATTTCCCAAATAATCACTTTGAATCTTTTTAGCTGGGTCACCTTCTGAAGGAATTCAAACAAAGAGGCAGAACAGGCAAAAAAGCAAAACAAAACAAACAAACATTTCTCTCTCCTCCTGATATAACTGTGCACATTCTGCGTCAATAACAGCTCTCTGTGCTTCTCTGTAACAACACTAATTTCTCTGCAAGGCGGTGGTCTCTGTGGTTAGGCCCACAGGCTCTGGGGCCACATGCTTTTGGCTTTGTGTCCCCTGTGTTCATTGCAGAGGCTGAATGTAGTAGGTGCCCAGTAAATACCTGCCGGTGCAGTGAATGAACTGATGAATGGTTACGTGTTTATCCCAACATAATGCTCATGAAAGATTTCTATGAAGAATGTGCATTGTATTACTGTTATCTGAAATCATAATCAAAGGGGTTGTGATTATCTCTGTATTTTCCAATCTGCCCAATTTTATTTTTGTCCTGGTTGCTGTGTAGATGTAGGCATGTGATCAGCACTAATTCGTGTATGTGAGGGTGTACAAAAAAACAAAGCCCTCCTTTTTTTTTTTTGCTTGAAATTGTAGAGAAATATTTCTAAAATCTGTCTTCAATGTGGAAAACAGTGTTAAGTAAAGATTTTATTTATTTATTTTTAGAAAGAGGAGAAGGGAGGGAGAAAGAGAGGGAGAGAAACATCAATGTGTGGTTGCTTCTCACACGCCCCCCACGGAAGGCCTGGCCCACAACCCAGGCATGTGCCCTGACTGGAAATTGAACCAGTGACCCTACGGTTTGCAGGCCAGCACTCAACCCACTGAGCTGCACCAGCCAGGGTGAAAGAGGTGTCCTTTAACACCTTTCTTACTGAGCTTTTATGCTGAATATAAAGCCAGTGAAATCTGCCAGCTCAGGGCTTCTCAAATCAGAGGATCTCTGTTTCCTAGAGAAAAAGTTTGGCTCACAAAGGCCAATGCCACCCACATTCCAGAACCATATAGACTGTATGCTCCAAGCAAATGCCTATGCATACCCTTTACCTTCTCTGTATAAAAAAAAATTGCAAGTGCATTAATTTGAAGGTGAGATCTCAGGATTTTATCCCTTTTTACCCCTTCCCTATTATTTTCATTATTATTCTTTTTTTCCTCCTCTCTTCTCCCTCTTAAAACAATGAACAGGAGCTGAGGCAGATGGCAGAGTGTGGTAAAGGCATTAGGCACGTAACTGTTAATACCGAAGGAAGCAGCAGTGAGCTGTTCAGGCACTTACAGAAAGAAGAATTCGCTAAAGTAGTGAAAGCAAAATATGCTTTTCGGTGTTTCAAGTGAAAGATTATTTCTAGTTTGAATAATGGGACCTGGAAGTGTAAATGAGTATCTCTAGGATAATCCTAGCAATAAGCGTATCTCCAGTTAGGAGTATATATCTAGGATAATCAACTGCCTGTAAAGTAAATAAATGAATAGCTAAAATGTTGGTTCTAATGTATTGAATAATTAAGAATTTAAATAGATTTGTGTAAGTTTTTTTAATTTCTCACTCTGATTTAGTATTTGAACTTAGACATATTTTGTTAGCATGTTTTTTGAAAAGCTGGTAACTCTGCTTTAATGAAACGTTGTTTAATTTTTTATTTAGAAATCACCAAAAGTTTCAAAAAATTAAGAATGTATTAGTTTCCTATTACTGTTTTAAAAATTACCAAAAATGTAGTGACTCAAAATAATACAAATTTATTATCTTACAGTTTTGAAGGTCAGAACTCAGAAGTGCGTTTCTGTGGGCTAACATCAAGATGTCAGCAAGGCTGTGTTCCTTCTGGAGGTTGTAGAGCAGAATCCATTTCCTTTTCTGGTTTCTAGAGGTTGTCAGTGTTTCTTTAACTCAAGATCTCTTTCCTCCACCTTCCAAGTCAGGACCTATGGGTTGAGTTTCCACACTGAATCATTTTAATTCTGATTCTTTTGCCTCCTTATTTTCACTTATGGGAACACTTGTTATTACATTGGGTATACCTGGATAATTTAAGATAATAATCCTAGCTCAAGGTCAAGTTTATAAACAACCTTAATCCTCCCTTGCCATAAAATATAACCTATCCGCAGATTCAAGAAATTAGGATGTGAACATCTTTGGGGAACCTTATTATGCCTATCACAGGATGATTTATAAAAACTACACAAAACAGGAAAGTAACTTACACTACAACTGAGAATAATACAAGAGAAATAAGTTTATAGGGACATAAAATAGAACCAGAAATTAAACAAACAAAAAAATGCAGACTAACCAGGTCTTATATACCTCCTTTGAGTTCTAAGTCAGTGATTCTTAAATTCTGAGTTTAAATCATACTTTTGAATGTTATAATTTTTGGTGGGGTTCTTGAGGGGATTAAGACAATCAAAAACAATATAAATTATGTCACTGATAATTATATCACAATCTCTACCCAGGATAACTTTTTCTCCCATGATTAATAAAGCAGTCACAGCTAGACAACATGACTGCACGCAAGCAGTTACTGCTTACCTAGAACTATGTACTGCTTATACCTTGTTATTCCATGAAAGAATGAGTGAAGGTCTTGCCTGTTCTGTAACCATCTTCCTTTTGGCAGCAACCTCATTTTTACTTATGCCTCTCTCATTGCAGCAAAATTAACCTCACTTTACATTTTATTCAACAATTTGCTCCGTCAGTACAACAGTCCTTTTGGTGAAAATTTCCATGACAATAGGTGCACTCAACTGCAACAATAACGAAAAAGTCTACATGCTGGTAAAAATATGGGTGCACGCCCATGCAATTTTGGAGGGTCGGAGCATGCCCGTTCTAAGTCTCTACCATTAAATACAAAAAGAGATCCATGGATTAGTGTGGATCTGTAACATACTTCTTAATTCCTAGTACGTGGAAGATAAAAACGGGTTAAATTCCTTGTAGAAGCCACCTATCCCTGATAATAGCTATCATTCATATTGTACTTTCTGTATCTCTGATGTACCCAGCACTCCTTTACTTTAACTGATTTAATCTGTAAAGTGAGTGACCTATTTACTTTACAAATGAAGAAATCCAGGCAAAGAGAGGCTAATTGATCTTTCCAAGGTCCCACAGCTAATAACTAATAATCTGGGATTTGATTCTAGCTAGTTTGGCTCTGATGCTGTGCTTTTACCATCAACAATATTGGCTCAAAGAACAAAACTAAAAAATACATTCCCACAATCCTTATAAAGAAGGCATCATCCAGGCTTTTTATGAAGTGCAGTGCTTTGCCTAACTCCACCTATTGGATATTTTTACCAGTGGAAATGTGGGTGAAAATGACACTTCAGTCATTGGTGAAGATTGTATATTCTTCCAGAAAGCTCTTTTGCCTAGAATGCTCTCCTGTTTTCTGCCCTCCCCTCTTCATTTTTGAATTCCTTATGATGCCAATCTTAGAATAAACATCACTTCTGTAATAAAACTTTCTGTATTCTACTGTTTTCATTATTTAATTGCATTTTTGTCAAATTCTGTAATAAGATGATGTTCTTTTTCCTTCACAGCAATTATTTCAGTTTGTAACAAATTTGTGTGAATTTGATTTCTGTTTAATTTGTTTGTAATTTATTTTGACTAAGACATGTATAGTTTACCAGACTGTAACATCCGTGAAAGAAGGAACCATGTCTATTGTTTTCTCCCTGCCATACCCTTAGACCTAGCATGGTCCCTGTCACATAACAGGTGATCATAAACATTTGTGGAGTGAATGAATGGGATCTTAGTTTCTGTTTATTTGTCCTTCACTTCACTTTTTATTATAAATAATTTTATACCTCCAATGATAGGACTAATTGGTTGCAAAAATGGTTTAAATATTTTATCTCTGAAATTGTATATTTATTATATTTAGTAAAACATATTATATTCCTAGGTACAAGGTAAAGAATGATGTTGCTCTTACTATTATTCACTGCCTCTTGCACATACCCTCAAACCCCTTGCCTCTCACTGTATCCTACCCACTCCCTTAGCTAAATCAAAATCCAGGTAAAGCTAGTCTTTTGCCTCTACTGTGCCTTCACCTGCAGAGCTGACAAATGCTGAAGAAAATCACAGTGACAACTGGTAATATATGATCCATGACTATAAATGGCCCCTTCATATTTTCTGGCAATTGTACTATATTCCCTTCTCAATTCACTCACGCTCTTCCAATTTCTCCTATTTGCACATCTAACACTGTCTTCCTTTCCCGTCTTTAGACTGATATCCTTGTTCTGATTTAAATATAAAAAAGACAAGGTCACATCACCACCTCTATCCACCTACTTGCATTTGTGCTGGTTCACTCTCTGCCTTCCCGCCTGCTCCTGAGGATGAATCATCTTTACTCCTTCACTCAGTCTCACTCTCTCATGATTTTTCCAGCTCAGTTTTCCAGACACTCTCTTTTCACCTGCAGCTGCAATTTTTTTTCATCATCTAATGAATCCTTTCTGCTAGTCCACAAGACGGTATTATTTCTCCCATTGGGAAACACAGAACCAAATACAGCAAAAAAAATATTCTGTCCTGAGCAATTTTTCCCCTTTCCCTTTCTCTCCTAGCAAAGCTCCTTGAAAGATCTGCCTATGTTTCCTCTCTTCCTCTTTTTTCCCAGCAATTTCAGACTAAATCCATTTCAGTCAGATTTTTCACATCCTTCCACCACAGCTATTCTAAATGACGCAATATCTTCTGTTCTGATTTGCTCATAATACTCTGAGCATTTGCATCGACCACTGGGTAAGCAAACCCTGGTCCACAGTCGGAGTCCATTCTTGTCAGGACCCATTTGCAACCCCCCAGGGTTACCAGCATTAGTCTGACTTGCCAGCTGTGCTCAGGTCCCTCTCACCAGGGAACCTGTCGCAGAGCCATCTGCAGTCTTTGTCTCTCTTCTTGGCAGACAGAATAGTTTAAGCGGCATTTTGTGCCTCAGAGGTTGCAAGAGGAATAAATCTAGATTCGGCCCATCTGTGCACTATGGCAGTGCCCTCAGATCCCAGGGGCTAATTTAAGGGAGTACATGGGGCTGACTGTAGGTCAATTCCAGTTATCTTCCAAACCTGGAGGGCAGGTCTTCCGATGGACATCAACGTATTCTACTTCAATGCACTCATTTCAATTTCAATAAGGGCACTCCTTTAATAGGCTACATTTCCATTGCCCTTCTGTATGACCATATGGCCAGGCCACTGCCCGGGACTCAGTAAAAAAGCCAAACATAGGGGCTTTCATCCCAGTTCAATTCTCCCACTGCTGCTAGGAAAACAGCATGCAGTTCAGCCCACTGACCCAGTTTGTTTTTCTTCCTTCGATAGAGAGGTGGCCTTCCCATCAAGATGTCCATTCCCTGTGGAACTGCTATCCACAAACCAAGCAGCTCTTTGTTGGTCAATTGAGAGGTCTTCACAGGGCCCTGTCCGAGTGACAATAGAATCCAGCAACCCCTCACGCAGTTCCAGAGTCAGTCCGAGGGGAAAAGAGGCTTCCTGCCCATGAGTGACTCCTCCTTGCAGCATGGTTCTGTATAAATCACGTCCATTTTATCATGAAGATTTTCTGGGCACTGCCATCCCCATTAGAACCTTTCTCTGACATCACCCAAGAGATTGTGGGTATTTCAGGTTTCAAGAGCGTGTTATGTCCTCCAGTCATAGATGTTGCTTCAATGAATGCCCAACAGCAAGCGCCCGGCAGATGGAAATTCTCTAGTCCAAATTTCAGTGCTTGCTGGGAGGCGCTCATAGGCTCTCGCCGTAAGTCCTAGTCGAGGTTCCCCACAGGGCCAGAGAACTTGTCCCTGCCAGCTTCTATCTCACACCGTGTAGACTCAGACATCTTCCTGATTCCATTAGCATGTCTAATTCACGTTGCTTGAAGGGCAGATTTGCATGCCTTCTGTTTTACAGCAGTAGGTAGGGGAAATGATCTTCAGTCAGATACAATGTTCTTCCCCATAATACAATCAGGTAAAAGAGACTTCATGTAAAGCCTGTTCAAACACACAAATTCCCCTACAAACTTTTACCTTAATGCCATCAACACTTACATTCCTAACCAGGGCCCCTGTCAGGACTTCGTCAACAGGTCTGATGTCACCATACACGTAGGGGAAGTGTTCCCTAGCAAGACATAATATCTGTTCCCATAAAACATTCACGTAAAGTTTAAACAAGTTTTTTTTATATAACATCTGCTTAATTATTTCAATTTTCCTAATCCTACCAACCATTATATTTTTATATTCTCTCAATCTACTTGTACCGTCATGAGTCAGGGCTTCACCACCTGAGTTTTGAAACCACAGTTCTTGGGACTTTTATATGAAGGAGTCCCAGAAATATCTCTCCACCCTCTGACCATTTTACCCACTCAGGTGCAAAAGGCTTTGGGTGCCCAGGGAGGGGTCAAGCCAAAGGAGCCTGGCCCTTTCTCAGTTTCTCTGTTGGTTAATCTGCCTAACCACGGCCCTCAGCGATTACTGGTCAGGCTTCTCCTAGTAATTTCTACCTGCTGACTTTTTAAATTTCTCCAAACAGAGCTAAATAGAAAGGACTTCTGAGGTCTTTTAATGTTGGGGGACCCATGGGGAAGCCCTTTGGCCCCCCAACCTTGTGGAGTGCTGTATTAAAGCCTTCATTTGATTCCATCAATATCCGTCGGTTCTATACACCCCACTTCTTGGTAACATCTGAAGATGTTCAGCCTGCTGGCGTGAGTCCCACGACTCTCCGCTCTCTAATCCTCTTTGTTTCACCCTCCTTAGTGTTTGCTTTATCCCTTTTTATTTCTTAATAACCATTTAAAAATTCCGCCTGGACTCTCCCCTTAGCCTCTTCCCATTTTCTTAATTAACCTAATGTTTTTGTTAACATCTGTAAGGCCCATGAGGGGAAGCTGAAACAGCAAATTCCACAAGAATTCCTGAACTGTTTTTCCATTTTGTAGCAATAAGATTATACTAGGTGCCCACGTGAAAGTGGCCCCTTAACCTAAACATTTACCATAACCTGGGGAATATCCGGTTGTCATGAAGCCATCACCCACATGGCTTGCCTAGGATGCATATCTGCTCTTTATTCTGGGGTGTTTGACTTGGCGTCCACAGGAAGAGTTGGGCAGTTCTCCATTTCAGGGCCAACAAATCTTCCAGGAGCTTTAATCCAGTCCACGGGACCGGCTGTTCCCAGGGAACAACCTCCTGTGTGGTGATTGGTCAGTAGCGAGCGATGGGTTCTGTGTCAACCCGAACAGGCTCTTCCACTCTACAGGTTTCAAAACCGAAGACACTCCTCTTAAATCACTCACTCTCATAAACCATTTCAGTACAAGATTCCTCAGGGAGCTCATGATACCGATTTACAAAACGAAACAATTCCTTCACACTAGTCCCTGTGGTGTCAACAGTTTCTTGGTTTTTTCCCTTCCCCCACAGTGACCATCTTCTTGGTAACCAGGGCTCTTAGAGCTACCTTCTGTTGTTTCTGCATAACTTTTCTCTTGGGCGTGAGGGGTGGCCAGGTGGGCGGCTTTGAAGCCTAAACTCGGACTCACTGAAATCTGGCCTTGGTCTAGCATCAGGGTCTGATCACTCTTTTATTTTTAGTTTAGTTATTACAGATAACAATAACCAAGAGATCGAGTATTTTGCCTTTTTCTTATTAGTCTGCATTTTGTTATGCATCCAGTGAATGAACTCCCCAGGAGTCGGCTCTGTCTCTAAATCCCATCGGTAACTTAACTTTAACAGCTGGCGGCCGCACAGCTGCTGCTGCACGGGATGGATGGCCACCCGGCCACCCAGGATCATGGGCTCTTCATCCCCCACCCTTGCATCCTCTCTCTTCCCAAAGCACGTGTGTCTGCCAGCCAGGGATGATCTAGCAAATCCCATTTCACTGACAGCAACTCTTCCGGGGTTCCTAGACCTAATTCCAATGCCTATGGGGGGGGGGCGGGGGCGGTGAAGGCATAAGGACAGTAAGAGGACTTTCCACACAATACTAAGCAACTGTCAGACACCAGCAGAGTATCTGAGAATTCAACTCAATTTTGGTGCTATCCACCCAGAGATAGCATGATATGCTTACAATTCCTGAATAACTCTTACCTTCAGCTCCCTCCTGACCTTCACACGTCCATTTGCCTATCTAACATAACAAAAACTGTTCAACGATACACTCCCTCCCAAAATTCATTGTACTTCCAGTCTGCCTCATCTCAGGAAATGGCAAATTTATTTTTCGGAGCCATTCTTGACTACTGTCCTTTACTTTCAAGTAGAATCTGGGATCCACGTACTTTCTACCATCTTTAGTGTTCTATGTGGCACCCTGGTCCGAGACACCATATTATAGGCCACAGAGGAGTAATGGCTATGTCTACCTGGTGAGATCAACAAAGACTTGCAGGTTACACTTATGTTGACCCTTGAAAATTAAGGACAGCTTTGCCAGGTAGGTAGAGGACAGAAAATAAAGTCTAGGCAAACTAAGAATAAATACATCATAATTCTGCTTACGATGTTAATAGTGACTTTAACAAACTGCAATGCTTTAAATCTCTGGTTTGTCTGGGTATAAACAATTTTAAAGGATAGGAAGAAAAAGGACTAACTTTATATGACTATTTTGATAACTATATTGGAAAAAGAAAGCCCATATTGGGTTGTGAGTAGTACCGATTTTGTTTTTTACATCAAAAACTTATATTTGAATTAACCGGTGAATAGGCATGAGAAAGGAATTCAGTAGCTGAAGCTATAATCAGCTGGTCTCCAAGGGTGTGTTGAATTGAGTACAAATGTGAACCAACTTAGCTATTTGCCAAAACCCGGCTTTAGCTGGGAGAGTGGAGCTGTGGCTGTGTTAAGGCCCCAGCGCACAGCTGGCTGTATAGTGAGTTCTGAACCCTCTGGTTACCAGACCAAAGGTCTTCCTTTTTATGAGCACCAAAGCCCAATCAGACATGAACAGGAGCTCGCAGCAAAGAAAATAAAGGTTTATTTTTAGGAAGTTGTCCACATCCGGAGACAGGTGAGCTGATGCTCAAAGACCTGGCTCCCCGTGGCTTCCAGGGGGTGGGTTATATAGGGGAAAAAAAATAACAACGATAATCACCGTGGCTAAAGGAGTTGTGGTCATGGGCAGCGTTGTGGTCTCTGCTGATCGGTCAGTGCTAGGGTAGGCAGGGGTAGCTGACCAGTGCATCTGGTCCTGTCAGCCATAGTGTTGCTTGTCTGGTTTTGCCGATTTTCTGGGCCTGGAGCTGAGCCACAAGTAAGGCCTAGATGTTATCTCTAGTTTGACTGAAACTCTGTCTCTGTGGTCAATATACCCAAAAACTCTGTTCCCAGGATTACTTGATGCCTACTACAACCTCCCTGTCTTGAGGGCTTAATGATAAAGGGAGTGGATGTGCAAGGGAGAAGGAGGCAGGTGAGTCAGGGGACTGGATGAAGCCAATTTGAATCAAAAGAAAAGAAAGGAGAAAAGGTCGTAATAAAGAAATGAAGTTTCCGCACAGTTACGCTATGGGCCGAACCATCCACTTCCAGATGCACCGAACATTTACCTCTCTACTAGCAAAGTCCCTTCTTGTGCCTGGCCGCTTGATGACAAACGCCTGTGTAAGCTTTGATGTGTGGTTAGAATTATCCTGCAGGAGGGAAGGGAGAAATACTTTTGACTGAGGGAATAGGAAAAGGGAATGAACCCCTCAAGAAAACCGAAATTTTTGGTTTTAGAGAATCACCAAAATAGATTAAAATTTCTATGTACTTAGAATTAAAACTCTCTTAGTGTTTCTTTGTAAAATTTAACACTGATTTTCATCGAAGTACTTTATATTCATAGTTTTTCTTAATAAGCTTATGAAAAACAGTTTGGCTGCCTGACTGCTCCCCACCCTCAGTTCAGATTTTCTAGAAGCAACCACTTTCAACTCTTGGAACCGTTTCTTGTTATTTTCCTCTGTGTTTCCAAATCATATGCTCATGTCATTATTTCTTTATTTTTGAACCTCAGACATGCTTTATCTCATCCTACTCCAGAAATTTTCTACTCATGTGTTGCAAGAGTTTTTAAAACATGCAGTACCTGACTATTTAGTCAGGGGCACTGACCTGTTTTCCCTTAGATTGTCAAATAAAAAACTGACAGCAGCCAACAATGGCCCCCTCCAGTGAGAATGAATCAAAATTATACCTATGTTTTTGTCAGATTGGCAAAAAATGTATTTTTTGGTGTGCCGCAGAATTTTAATAATTAGTTTATGTGTGCCATGAAATAGAAAAGGTTGACAATCCCTGTCTTATTCTGAAAGAGGAACAATTGGTCTTCTTACCACCCTCCCCACCCCCATGCCTACCCGTAACTGTGCTTTTTCTAATTTTCTAATTAGAGTTGTTCTGTAATTCCTGGTTAAGTCAATACTGCAGTGTTTACATGATCAGACTGTGAGTGGGCATTCTGCGTGTATGTTCAGTAAAGCAGCTTGTATACACAAATATTTGTGTCTATTTGGGATTTTTTCGTTAATCATTTTTATTATTATTCTATTACAGTTGTCTCAGTTTTTCCCCCTTTGCTCTCCTCTGTCCATCTGACTCCCCGCTCCCACAGCCCATCCCCACATGGCTCTCCATGTCCGTGGGTCATTCACATATGTTCTTTGTCCAGCCCCTTCCCCTCCTTTCCACCATTGTCCCCTCCCCCTGCCCCTCTGGCCACTTTCAGTCTGCTCCATGTTTCCATGCCTGAGGGATTTCAAACAATGATTCGATTCCTTAATGTTATAACTTCTAAAATGTTTTACAAATATTATTGTTCTATCTATAATCTATTTGTACGAATAGTCATTTATAAGGAGATATTTTTATTAGTATTTGGTACTGTTTACAAATTTATTTTAAAATGCTATAAACAGCTTTAAACTTTATTTCCTATTTACTATTTTTAAGTATTTAATTTAGCTGACTAATAAAGAAAACCAAGAACTTAAGCAATCCTAATAAATTTAGCAAAGTAAACTTGTAAGTATAGTAATTCTCCAGTTATCTTAAATATCCCAACATGTCTAATATATTTTCTAATATTATTTTATACTTCCACTGAAAAACTTGAAGACAAAATCAAATGCATCATAATATTAGGACTAATTTTTTAATTAACTGATCTGTTGGAATGCCAACATACCAAATTCTCACATACCATATTCTCACATACCATATTCTCACATATCAAATTAAAACAAAGGTATTAACCTACTTGTTATGGGCTGAATTTAATGTGACAGTCCATACTTTACCCTAAACATCCCTGGTGTAATGACTTTTACACTAAGGAAACAATTTCCTCTTCCTAAGCCGATTGGAATTCCCATCTCCGTGGACTGTGCTGGTCCAGGCCAAAGCCTAAAATTATCTGGTCCATGTGCCTGGGAATCCAGGAACTCATCACTTAATTTTTAAGTTTAAGTCTAGATTCTTCCATCCTTATACCTTCAAATTCAAGTTGCTTCATCAGTAGATTTGATTATTCTGGTTGGTAATATTCTGAATTCTTTTAATCTTCTTTAAGTTTGATAAGGTCAGAACATCTACAGATATTTAAGTAACATTCAACTTTATTTTATATACTTCTCATGTCTCAATGTCACTCTAAATGACAATCACTACATGAATATCACTCAAGCTGAACCACACGATGCTCCAGTGTTACATTTTCTATCTTCAAAATATTACTTTCCACTTTCTTTGCATTTGCTTTGCTATTTTGCTCCTAGTATAGTCTGTGGATTCTAAGACATGCCCTTTTTGTTTTATGTTAACATACCTGCAATTAGCACTCCAAAACTGAAAGATTAGAAATACATTTATCAATTCCTTTGTTTGTATTTCCTCATTCTATATAGTCATTGTGATATAAAACCATGTATACCTGCATCTTAATATTAATAAATATAAATAAAACATTAGTCATACTTAATTGGAAAGCGATTTTTTTCTTAGTAGTATATAAAATGATGGTACATTTTATAATCTGTGTCATCTTAGATTTGAGGAAATACACTGTCACTTATTTACCCTAAAACTCTCTGAAGGAAGTATAAAACACCTTTCAATATTGCCAATATTATCAGGTCATACCATGGCACTTCCCCCTATTCTGGTCCAGTCTGGTTGTTCTGGGTCCGCTGCCCAGCTGCTGCTATGGAACCCCCTTCGCCATTATCACTGGAACCCCCTTTGCCATTATCACCGGAACCCCCTTCTCTCTCCTGTTATGAAGCCCTACGCCCAGGACCCCACGTCACCTTCTTCTTTGGGTTATTCCCTCCTTTGGGAGAGCTCGTCCTTAAAATCTTGAATTTCTGGGAAATATTTTAGTCTAGGCTCATATATATTTCTTGATAATTTCCTCTTGTTTGTGTTCTTTTTAAAACCTTTTTTTATTCTTTTTTTTTTTTTTTAGGGAACATTTATCTCCTCCTAGATTGATCATCTACTTTTCTTGTTTCCTATTTTCTATTTTTTACCATTTTTGTTTTCAAAATAATTTTCTCAAATTTACCTTTCTGACCTTCAATTAAATTTTTAATTTCTGATATTTTATATTTAATTTTTGAGAGTTCTTTCTTGTTTTGCAAATATTCCTTCAAAAATTGTATTATTTTCTTTTTCTCATAATTTTCACGATGTTAAATTTATTACATTGTAGAAGGTTTTTTTTTTTGCTGCCTGTATTGTTCTTGTTTTATCCAAGTTCTTTTTTATGTTTGTTTGTTTTCCTCTCTCACGTTAAATGCTTTATTCTAAGGTCAGCAACCTTGGTCGGACAATTTGTCCAGAGAGGAGCCCTCCAACCTCTGTCTGGGCGCTGCAGGCCTGCTGCTTGTCATCAGTGAGCTGAGTGTGGGGAGGACACAGGGAAAGGACTCAGTCAACCTCACGGTTTCATCATGGTGCAATACCTCACCCCAGCTCTACCGTTAGAGCTTCTCAGTTCAGCCTTTCCAGAGAGAAAGCCTCTGTCTTTACCCTGGATGCTGGGGAGGATTTGGCTTGAAGTCAAATGGGGATGGCTCTGGTACTTCTAGAGGAGGAAGGTATAAAATGCACATTAATAAGCTAATGAAAATTTTAAAGACAAATAATACCAGAGGAAAAATAAGACTCAGTCATATGCATTTTCTTTCCTTTCTTCTTTCAATCACTCAAGAAGTATTTATTTAATATTTACTTTGCACTTGTGAAAGACAATAGGAACGCAGTGATCATTATCAAGAAGCCAGTCACAATTCCTGTTTCACGGTGCTTAGAGACAAGCCAGGGGAAGAACCTCAGCGAAATCATTACATAGTCGATCAAAACTAGTTATATTTTCATGAAGTGCTATAAAGTAACAGACAGCATCATGAGAGTATATAGGAAGGGGAATAGCATGTTCTGATGCCTAAGTGTGCACATGTAGAAGTATAAGCTACCCAGACAAAGGTGGGAAGATGGGGTGGCGTGGGGAAGTAAAGGCATTCTCAGTAGAGGGAGGAGGGTACTTAAAGGCCTTGCAGTCCAGCGGTTGGAAGATGGTTGGCTTGTGTAGGAATGGGAGGGAAGCCTTTGTGGCTGGAATACAGTAAACCAGCCAGAGAGTAGCAACAGAGAAGGGGGCGGGGGGGCGGGCAGTGTATGCAGGGCTCCCAAAGCCAGGAGAAAGATTTGTGGTGGGACTTGATCCAATCGGTCTCCTTGCTGATGGAGAATTTATTGAAAGGAGAACATTTAACTGCCATGTGTGTGTAAAATTATATACTCCTTCTGATAAATGATTTGGAAAAATATATCCAGAGCCTTTAAAAATTCATAGCCTTCATTCTGTTATACAACTTTTACAATTCTAAAGAGACTATTTATGTACTCATATATTCATATATGTTTCTAGAAATGAAAATCTAGAAACAATTCAAAAATCAAATAACTATAGCAATGACTACATGTGTTGACTACTCACTGTTTTTAGCTACCTACATATATTACTTTAAAATTTTATAGTAATTTTATGGGATAGGTAATGTTAATGTTTCTATTTGCAGAGAAACAATTTTATAGGGAAAGCACTGAGAGGTTAAGGATCTTTTTCAACATCACAAGGTGGTGGTAGGAGACCTGGGCTGTCTGACTCCAGAACCTGAGCTTACATGAAATTACTGGTTGATAAACAGTTAAGCAGCTCTCAGGCCAGAGGATGGAATAGTCTACAGACATCAACATGAAGTCATCAAAGACTATTTTATAAGTTGGACAAAATGCTTAGAATATATTATTCAAAAAAAGATCAAGACACAAAATTGTCTATGTAAGCTTTTGATTACACAAAATAAAAGGTGCATCTCTGTGTGTGGGATTATTCATCTGTATTGAGTATAATTTTGGAGTCTTCCTCTCCTCCCTAGATCATAGGATTATCTCCTTACTACTAGGGGCCTTTTTCCAAGCCCATTTCACATGATAGACACGGATTGCCCATGTCAGAAACTGCTTTAAAGACTAACTCCCAAAGATAGAAATTGCAAGCTACTGATGTGCTGCCTAAAAACATTCACAGGCTTGCTTGAGGAGCAGGTTTTTCTATTCCCTGAAAGACAGGCTGCGAAGCAGAAGACACAGCCTGAGAGAACAAGCAGATGGGAGGAAAGAATTGAAGACCTCGATCTTTGGGGAGGAAAATAGAGCCTTGTCTTGCAAGTACCACAGACGTGTAGACACCAACGCAATGCCAAGCAGTCCTCTGGTTGCTAATTCAGGAATTTTGCCAATTACCAGATTAGGACCCCAGGGCATCTGCCTCCAACCAACTTACTCTTGCAGGCACTCCACTAACCGAAGTCTGTAGGGGATTTAGATGTCCAGTGAGGAGACGATGACTGGAATAGACTGGAAATAGAATTTGAGCTGAGACAGCAGTTAACGTATTTCTTACAGGCATAGAAACAGAGGAGAGGAAATACAGCAAAATGTCCACCGTGCTCATATGTTGATGGTGATTATTTTCTTCTTTAACATTAATTTCATTTTAAAATATGCCATAGAGTATAACAGTTATAATCCAAACATTTTCTAAATGAAGGAAAGATCATTTACAGTCTTCATGGATATATGTGCCTGATAGATATATGGCAACTCTGTCCCCACACTGCGTTTGGCCAAGAGAGCATTTTTCAGCAGCGCTAGGAGTTCTCGTTGAGAGTCCATCTGAGTTCAGTGCCATTGTAAGTAAACAAATTCAAAAACTCAGAATCCTTTACTGTAAAAGACAAGCATAATAATTTTAGCTTGGACAGCCAGTGGCGGAGTCTAGAAAGAGAAGAACAGTCTGAGGGGTCCTCACTCCAAGAGAGAAGAAAGTTAGAGTTTGTTTTGTAAGAATTGTACTCTGGGCGACTGGCCTAAATTGTGGACTATAATCTCTCCTGAGTACCTGCCCCCACGGTGTTCACCCCAGTTGCACTTAATCTTACTCACGTGACTAATGCCTTCAAAAAGTCTACAAGGGCAGAAACCCCATCATTTTCTTTTCTTACTATTGAAAATCCAATCTAGATATTTTACTTGGTAGGTACATAGTTGTTGCTCAATAAATATTGGTTGACTGAATGAACACCCAGACCCCATTTATCTAGAAGGAAAGGGAAGTTTTCCCCATTGTATTTTACAGATTAAAAAGACAAAAATAACTCTGGGAACTTCTGATTTGTAGTCATTTTCCGAGGAGAGGTATTGCAAAGCGGGGCACATATCAGATTTCCATATTGTAAGTCAAAGATGGCTTCTTGGAGAACTTGGCACCTAAAATGAGTCTTAAAGAATATAGAGGAATTAGCCCTGGCTGGTGTAGCTCAGTGGATTGAGCACAAGCTGTGAACCAAAGGATCACCAGTTTGATTTCCAGTCAGGGCACATGCCTGGGTTGTGGGCCAGGTCCTCAGTGGGGGCCACGTGAGAGGCAACCACACATTGATGTTTCTTTCCCTCTCTTTCTCCCTCCCTTCCCGTCTCTCTAAAAATAAATAAATAAAATCTTAAAAAAAAAAAAGAATATAGAGGAATTAGCCAACTACAGAAGAGTGGATTGTAGGGTGTTTAAAGTCTCATGGGGGTGGGGCAGATGTGGGGAGTAATCAAGGAAAAAGATATGACCTAATACAGTAGTTGTACATACACACTTTATGAGCAATACTGTGATAAGTACACGTGCATGGGAAGTCCCTCACAGCAGGATTCTGTCCAAAGACTTAGGCCCTGGTAGCAACAGAAGGAAAGGAGGTCAGGGAATTTAGTGGGGGACAGGGAGGTAGCCAGGAGAGGGAGATCAGAGAGTTGGAGAGGGAACTTGTATCTGGATGAGGTAGCTCGGCAGCACAGGGAATCTGTGTGAGAGAGCTCTCATGGGCCGCTGCGGCTCGAGATCTTTACAACCCAGGGTTTATCTTATTTACTGTCAGCGTACAGGTGGCGAGGGTTGAGAGGGTAAGTTAAGCAAGCAGGCTCTAAGTGGCTAAAATCCTGCTTATTTGTGCTGGACTTATTTGTGCTATTTGTACTTTTAAAATAAGTGGATATATAAAAATTTGACTTTGGCACCAGTCGGCTTCTGAGCTAACAAATCCCAGCCTCCTGTGAAGCTGTAAGCAACCCAGGAGCCCGTGCGCAGAGCCTATCTTTAGCTCATTTTACAGCAGGTACTCAGGGCTGCTTGGGTGTTCGAGTAGCTGGAGCTGTTCGTAGAAAAGGGGCGGTGGCAGGAGAGAGAGGCAAGGATTATGTGTGAAGACTTGTATGTAGTTCTGAGTGATTTGAATTCTAAGGTTAAAAGCAATATGGGGATCATTGAAGGAATTTAGTAGATCTAACCATCAGAAGGGTTTAAAAAGCACTAAAATATGTACCTTGAGTTGAAAACAGTGTCTTGCTACTCAAAATGTGGCCCATAGACTAGCAGGATTGGCACTGCTTGAGAGTTTATGGGAAATGTGCAATACCAAGTCCTACTGCAGGCTTGTCTTATAAACAAAATCCTAGGCTATTCCAAGCACATTCCACTTTGAGAATCACTGGCCTGGAGTAAATGGTTAGCCATAGATTTACCTTTACACTTCAAATATAGACTTATTCAGAAGAGATTCACTCACTAATTTTTAGTTCTTTCCAATTTATGTATGTATAATATTTAAATAGTAGAGTAGATCTACAAGGCGTGTGATGGAAAATAGCAGTATTCCACCTACTCCTCCTTTTGGGTTCCCCAAAGGCAATCCCTTTCCGTTTTGGGGGTGTAATTTTCATACCCATAAGTATTATTTATAATTCCATTTTTTTAAATAATAGGCTTCACTACTAATTCTTCACTACTCAAGATTAGTATTTAGTACCTTTTCACTCCTACTCCACATAATTAAAAATTCTCCCTTGTTCTCTCCAAGTATTTATAGTGTTTAATTTAAATCTATATGTAGTACGTACATCAACATGGCTCTAAAAATCTTATTTACAACTGCAGTTTAATATTCTTCTCTTTCTTGCACAACTTTCTGTTATTTCCTTGGAGCCTTGTTCTTCTGTGAATGCTTATTCATTCATCCACCATCCTTAAACTGATCTGGTTACTCTCTAAGACACAGCCCTCGTCCTGAAAAATCCTCTCACAGCTGTCTTGGCGACAACCTCCATTTGTCTCTTAGGCTCGGTTCCATTTCCTTCATCCCATATCTTCCTCTTTGTTTATTCTATCATTTTGGTGATAGAACAAAGCATCTTGTCATCCTATAGATGCTTTAGAAATGAAATGTTTGACACGTCTTTATTCTACCCTAACATATTATTTGTAGTTTAATGTTCTACACTATTCTCCCCAGAAGCTTTTAGAATCTTCTCCCCATCCTCACTCAAGTTTCTGCAATTTTAGTCATGTGCTTCAGTCAAAGTACTACAAAGTGGTGGCCTTAAACAACAGCAATGTGTTGCTTCACAGTTCTGGAGGCTACAAATCTGATATTAAGATGTCAGCAAGGGTGTGAAGGAGCATCTGTTCCATGTCTTTCCTTGGCTTGTAGATGACTCACCCAAGTTTCTGCATTCATCTTCAAATGGCCGTCTCCCTGTGTGCATCTATACCTGTGTCCAAGTTTCCCCTTATTGTAGGGGTGCCAATCATAACGGAGTAGGGCCCACCCTAATTGCATCATTTAACTTGATTACATTTGCAAAGACCCTCTTTCCAAATAATGTCACATTTTGAAGCATTGGGAGTTAGGACCTCAACATCTTTTGCAGGAACACAATTCAGTCCGTTAGAGCCCCGTTGAATGAGAAGTTCAATCCTTTTAGTTCTGGGAAATTTTCTTGAATTGTTTTTTAGAAAAATTTTCTATCCATTTTTTGTTCTGTTCTCTCTGGAACATCTGTTAATTTGGATCCTAAAACTTGTGAAATGATCCTATAATTATATTAACATTTTTCCTCATTTTTATGTCTTGATTTTAAAGTCTATATCTTCCAGTATTTTTACTTAATTTTTTTCATATTTTTCCATCATACACAAACTCACAATACCCCATTCACTCACACATTGTCTTTGTTGTTAGCGTAATTTGGAAGAGCTCTTTTTTATTCCCTGAATATTACTTTTTTTTAATAGATTCCTGCTTTTGTTTCAAGATTTTACTATATTGACTTTCTGATGATAGTAAAAAATATGATTTGAGGTTTTCTTTGCCCACCATTGTTTGTTTATTCACTTCCTTTTCATTTTTTTGTTTGCTTTGGAGTATTTTCACATTGATGCTCCTTAACCATCAGCTCATATTTAGGAGTAGGGAATAAAAGGTGAAATGCTGAAATGATGCATGATGTGTGTACTCCAGGCTTGCCAACCAGAGCATTCAATCTTGGAAGGTCTGAGACATTCTGAGCATTCAATGAGGAAAGGGAGGAAAGGTTTAGTATTTTGTTTAATGTCTCTTTTAGTATCTTCCAAACCCCAGCTGTGCCTGGTATTTGTCCTCTTGTGGTAGCTAGTCTCTAAAAATGCCCCCGTCCCTAATGAACTGCACATCCTGGTATTTCTATTTTTGTATAGTTCACTTGTCTTGCATCTAAAATGGCCTGGGACTCTCTTCTGACCAGTACAAGTAGTGGAAGTGGTGCTGCATGACTTGCAATTTTATATCACAGACTCTTTGTATCTTCTACATGGGTTTGTTGGAAGGCTTGCTTTGGGAGAGGCCAACCTCTGTGGAAGGATTTAAACTAATCAAAGACTTCCAAGCTGTGATGAAGACAAACTAGCAACACAGAGAGGCTGTGTGGAGAGAATAATATCTGGTCATCCTCTAGTTTTTCCAAGTGTCCCAGGTGAAGAGTGAGGCATGTGAGTGCAGACTTCATCTTGGACATCCACCCATTCAAGTCTTCAGAGTTCCCACCCAGCCACCATGTGTTTATAACTGCACTAGAGAACCCCATGATAATTGCCCAACTGAGCCCAGTCAGTCAACAGAACCATAAAGTGTAATATAGTAGATGATTATGCTTTGCCACTATGCTTTGGGAAGTAGTTTGTTACACACTACTAGATTATAGAAACATCTTTAGATCACAGGACTTCTACTTTATTCTTCTCCAAAGAGTGAATCTCCAATTTGCTGTTGAAGTAGTCACTTAGATATGCAGAGCAAAGGTGGACACCTGAAAGTCTAACTGCTCCTTAAAATGACCTCCTGCATTTCAACCACATCATTAACCTCGTGGCCATCAGTTTTTGAACTGTTTGGAAGTTCTGTTATTATTTCATGTTACTGAGCAACTTCTACCACTGAAGCTTAGAATTTATCTTTCTCAAGTTTTCTAAGATGTTATTCCATATCCATCTGTTTTCTAGCTTCCAAAATTCTGTTTTGGTTATTCTCCTGTCCTTTTTGTCTCTGTGGCTTTACAGCTTTTAAGGCTTTTATTTTGGTGAAGTATCTTTAATCAAAACTCCCTAGAAACCATTTTATTAAAGGCCATTGCTCAGAGCAGAGTATTGCAGACAAAGTAAATAGGGCTTTCAAACAGATTAAAACTAATTACTTAAAAGGAGGTAAGTCTGAAGGCCCACTTTATAAAATCTGGGACATCAGTTGCAACTACTGGAGTTCCCTGAAGGACTAGACCAGGTGCCTTTTTAAGCCCATACTTATACAAGACAATACACAGTCAGGAAAACAATGGGCTTAAAAGCACCCTGCCAGGGATATTGAATAAATATTTCTTGAACTTATAATAGGATTTCAGAAGGATTTATTATGATTCTTTCCTTCAATTCCCCTTCCTTTCCCTGGAATTGTCTTGCTACAGTGCAGTTTTGTAGTTCACATATACTTCGAGTTGTATTCAGAAATAATTTGCTGCAATAATTTTGTTACAACTTATTATGGACCCATATCTTTCTGTCATAAACAACAAAAATAACAATTCTCAACTTCTTTTGAGATGAATCATAGCTTTTGACAACATAGCCATGTATTCTTAAAGTTTTTGTGTCTCATTTTGCTCATGGAAAGCAATATGGCTGTCCACAAATGGTTTAAGAGAGCAAGAAAACTGGGGGAAGCTAGAAAGGACAAAATTAGGCAGCAAATGATTGAAGCAACATCGATCTATTAGAATTTCCCTTTGATTTTTATGTCTGAAAATATAGTTTTAGTTTATTCAAGGCGTTCATAGGATTTCATGAGGTACTGTCAGATGAATTTTTACTTCTAAATGTAGTGTAACATGGTTATCACGAAGCTTTAATTTGGAGCCAATTATCATAATATGCTTGTAGCTTTCATAAAATCCCCTTGAATCCCTTGGGAATGGAAGCATTTCATTTTGCTGCCCCTCAGCAGACACTGTGTTTACTGAGCACTGTGAACTGCCCTGAGGAAAATGAAAACAGGATTGAGGCTGCCTTGTCCATACTTCTGCAGAGAAGATAGAATATTCTTTTAGGTGTTTTTTTGTCCTATGAACAAATATTATCACTGGAATGAAATTTGTTTGGATTAGGATTTTGCTGAAGCAGAACCAGCTCATTTAAATTCTTGGCCTCCTTTCTCTATAAGTGGGAAGAGTTAATATTAAGTGAATGCCAAAAGAGAATGAGTGTTATAAGCCAATAATAAAAGAGAAACACTTCCATCACTGTTTTAGGCATTTTATCATAAGTTTGACCTGTGAAACATAAAGCAATATACAGGTAGAGTTGAAATCCATGTATGTTCATAAAGGTTCCTGGGATGAAGAGCACTTTCAAGTGACAGATACAAATTTGTGCATACCGCTAGAAGAGGAGAGGAAACACGTTGAAGAAATATCATCTTGACTATGTTTAATTGCTGTTGGGGCGTATGAGAAACAATAATGTGTGGTCTGTACACCCTTCTCCACATGAGAATCAAGTTCATGTGATCAGAGATCTGTGGACGACTTACAAAATGAGGGCAAAATAATATAAAGTATCAATATATCCTGTTCCTACTTGCTGTTTTTGAGAGTAGAAGCGGCAATGAACTATCTTAATGGTAACAGAGGAAAAGACATTTTTTCAAATTTCCTAAGAATTGTTATAACTGACATGTTTGGGGGGAATATTCACCAAGAAGTCAAGCGGGCAATTACCTAGTTGTGCCTGCGTCTCACTTTTGTCAGGCTGGCTCTGCAGCTGGGCAGGTGATGTAAGGCCGAAGGGCCCAGGGAGGTGTCTGGTTTGAGCATTGGTCAGTGACTGCTGTTCCCTGCTCTGGCCCACCTGGATTTTTATTGATCTAGATAGGATAATTTTATTTTAGGTTTTATTTCAGAGGATTAGGTCCTCTTCCAAGCTAATTGAATCAGAATCTCTGGGGATCAACCAGAAAATCTGCATTTTAAAATCTTTAGATGATATTTAGGTAACAGTGAATCTTGGTGAGGCAAACTTTGTTACACTGCATATTTTCAACTGTATTGCTTCTTGGAACTTGGATGGTAAAGAATGTCTGTCTGATACCATATTGCATATAGTGGCAAATTCCTAGATTCTTCTTATCCTCCTTGTACAAATCTCAGATATGAATCCCCTGTGAATATACTCAATGGAAAACCTGCTTGTGTTTACAAGTAATCAACAACTCTATGTAGAATTATCCCTTACTTTAACAAAAGTTGCCTGAGAGGTTCAGCCTGATTCCTTATTCCAGGGTCAGCATCACTGCCCTTGACAATGTTTTTATTTATGAAGTTCTGTGGATTTCTCTTAGAGTAATGAAAATAGGTTAAAGGGATTAGCACCAAAATTCTCAAATATTTCTTTTGGTGAGCCAGCCCTGAGTTAAAGGATTTCTGCTTGTCCCTCCATATAAATGTAAGCACACATGCCCCCGTGTTTCTAATTTACATGTGTTTCACATCTGTGTCAACGCTGGTCTCTTTACCCGGGATTATGTGTTATGTTTTTGTTATTTAGGTTCTTGGTTATTTGTTATTGTGTTATACTTTTGTTTGTATTTTGTACTATATGTCTTGGAGAAGAGATTTATTGAGTAAGGAGGCTAAACGAGATGATCTCTGAAAATCCATTCTAAATCTCAGACACACTGACAAAATGATAAGTTTCAATTCTTACGAACTAGAATACATCTAACAATTCTATGGGGTTCTGAATAAATAGTAAAAACCATCTTTACTAGGCTGGGTTTTTTTTTTTTTACTTTTTATTCGTCGGCTTTATACCATTATAGATGTTTCAGATTAACAGAAAATGTGCACAGAAAGTATAGCGTTCCCGTATGCTTCCCTTTCTAACCCTTCCCCCAGTTTTTCTTATTATTAGCATCTTGCATTAGTGTGTACATTTGGTATAATTGAAGAGCCAATATTCACATATTATTACCAACTGAGATCCATAATTTTCTTTAAGTTCACTCTTTGTACTGTATAGGTTCTATAGATTCTGACAAACGTGTAAGGCCGTGTACTCCCCAGTACAAGGTTGTGCAGGACAGTTTTCACAGCTCTGAAAATGGTTTTTGCTCCAGTTATTCAAACATCCATTCCCTTTTCCTCAAATCCCTGAGGATCACTGATCTCTTTATTGCCTGTATAGCTTTCCTTTTTCTAGAATGCCATATAGTAAGAATCACACAGTATTAGCCTTTGGACTAGCTTCTTCACTTAGCATTATGTATTTAAGGGTTTTCCACGTCTTTTTGTGGCTTGATAGCTCATTTCTTCCGATCACTGAATAATATTCCTTCGTGAAGTCTACCCACTCCTGCCCATGGCTGCCTTGGTGAATGTCCCATACGAGCTTCAGAAGAATGAATTTTCTGCTTTGGTTGGAGGAGGTGTTCTGCAAATGTCAGTTCAAACCACTTAATTGATGTTATCGGTCTATGAATGCCTCTTTCTCTGTATTGTGCATAGACATTAAACTTAAATTCCTCACCAATTTTTCATTTGCTTTTAGTAGTAGATTTTTATTAATTATGACTATCAATCACCTCTATTTTGTGTGGTTTATTTTTGGTGGGAAACATTCTTGGAAGTTAGTTGCAGGTTTTTTAGAGCTAGCTTTACAGTCACACAGGGCCCCGTGCTCTGAGGGGCTTCACATCTGGTTTAATGCCTGATTGGCTTTGTCTTTTAATTTGTAACAACGTTATCTTTGAACTTGTGACATGTAAGTGAAGTCCAGCAGGACAATGAATCATGCTGTGAACAGAGGAGATGTGAACAATATGTGTATCGGCCTCTCCTTTCCTCTTCACTGCATGCAGTCTTCAGGATGCCCTGGAAGCGCACAATTACGGTGGACTCACAATGTGTGGAGTTTTGGCAAGATTCAAAGGGTGTACAACTTAAGTGTGTTACATAAAATAAGCACTGATGGTCCAGAGAGGCCAGGATTTTCTTCGAGCTAGGAACTTGCTTCAAATATGAAAAAGACCATGGCTTTCTGAAAACAAATTACCGAGGAGGCCTGGCAAAGTCTCCCTTATTCACGTTACCCCTCATATTAGCCAACCACTTACAAAGAAAGTGATGACAATGGGAAGGGGAAACATAGTTCCTTTTCCTCCCAGTCCTTCCTTATGCATCAGGAAGCTGAAGGTAGAGAGTGTTGGTAGGATGTTGGTAGAATGTGCATAGAACAGGAAGCAAAATAAAAACATGGTTGAATTAGTTTTGTGCATCATCTCCAGGGTTTTGGTAAGAACAAAATGCATGTGCTTGTATGAGCTGTAAGTGTGAACTGTGGCATTCCAGTGACATACCAAGTTAAGTGTCCTTATATTTGCATTTAAAATGGCTGTTAAACAGTATAAAGACAAATGATAAAATTCATGTGAATACTTTAAATTTTAATTATTCTTTAATTACAATAATAGCAGATAAAAAATGCCATGACAAGTTAAGAGAAACACCATGAAAGAAAGGAAAGATTTCAAATTTTAGTACTTTTAACCACACCTTTTTCCTGCACAAGGTCCCCATGTTTTCGTTCTGCACAGGGCCTTGCAAATAATGTAACCAGCCCTGCACTTCTGAAGGAAGAATATTTATTACAAAGAACAAAGGAGTTAGTTGTACTGAAATGAATATTTCCTTAAAACGTTTGCTGAAATTAATGACCTAACATGGCAACACGGAAGCTGTGCAAGAATTTACAAAGAAAATGGTAGATTTATTTGACAATTCAAAATACGACTTTTGTACCTGAAAAATATATTAAACTAATGATAAATTGGTAAACTACTTGTAAAAATGACAGGTAAAGGATTAATAATTTCATATATAATGAGTTTTCCCAAATCAATATATAAAACATCCTGAGACAAATTGATAGCACTTATAAACAGGCAATTTATGAAAGAAGAAATATAAAATGTTAATCATGATAGGAAAAATATAACTTCATTAATAATAAAATATTGAAAACATTTTAAATGCATTTTTAAAATACTAAATTGACATTGGCTGCCATGCAATGGAATATTCATACAGGTCCATTGCATGTGAACAAATCAAACTTAGTTAAGACTCATTATAAGCCTGTTTTGCCTTGTTATTAGAAGCCATCAAATAATTGTATGCCTTGATCCAGTAGTTAATTTCTAGGCATTTTATAGAAGCTAATTATGAGAGATGTATTCAATATTTTTATATAAGGCTGCTGATTTTTATTTTTCAGTGTTATAAATAAGGTATAGGGGTGGTCTTAAAATATATCCACAAATTTTTCAACTTCTTCCTCCAAAAGGTGAAGCCCAATTCAGCTCGCCTTGAGTGAGGGCAGGACTTAGTGCCTTACTTTTGAGTAGAATATAGTAGAAGTAGTAATGTTATAAAATGCATCACTGTTTCATGCTTGCTGTCCTCTTGGCTTATTTGCTCTGGTGGGGGCAGGGAGACACTCAAACAGCCCTTTGGAGAGACCCAGTTAGCAAAGAACTGAAGTGTCCTGCCAAGAGTCATGCAAGTAACTGTTTAGAAGGGAATCCTTCAGCTCAAGTGGTCCTCCAGCAGAATAAATTCGACTTGAAATGTCAGTGTGCATAGGAACGTTGTGCAGAATCTTTGGTAGGATCCTACAGGGGAATCTCAGATAAGATTATAATGTCGGAAAGAAGCTTGCCATTTTCTATGAGATAAAATAGTCTGCTATCGAGAAGCATCTTCCGGCTTGCCACTGGGCTTTAGCAGAGATGGAACATTTGACTACATACCCCCTAAGTCACCATGTACTTGAGCTATAGAAATTTCGACACACATAGCAGCACTCCATTATCAGATGGAGGGGTATATACTAGATTTGGCTCAAGCAGTTCCTGAAAGCACAAGTTGCATGAGGAAGCGGCCCAGAACTCCACAGACACTACTCCTAACCATATTGCCTTCTTTCTCCTCAGCTTCTCAACCTATGGTCTTGTAGAGAGTTCTCTATGACCAGTTGACTGCAGAAGAAAGAAATCAGGCCTGGTTTTACACATGGTTCTGCAAAATGCACAGGCTCCACATCATGAATGTCTGTACCATGTGAGCCCCACTCCAGGATGCCCCTGAGAGAGAGTGATAACGGGTGGAAATTCAACTTACATGTTTTTCCTAGGAGAGGTGATCAGAGTTATGGGTATATACCTCTCTCTGGACTATGGCTAAAGGGTTGATTGGATAATTAGGAACTTGGAAAGAATGCAATTAGAACATTGGTGACAAGGACATTGGGGGAAGTATGTGAACAGACCTGACAGAATGGGCACCCAGCAAACAGATATTTGTGTTCCATGTGAATGCTCAACAAAGGGTGATCCCAGCAGAAGATTTTAATAACAAGGCAGATAGAGCCTCCTTCCCTGACTACTCCTGCCTCTTACCATTGTGGTCAGGACAATAAGGTCATGGTGGCAAGGAGGGAGAGTATGCACAGGCTCAGTCAGCAACAGGCACTTCAGCTTACCAAGGCCAACCAGGCTCCAGCCATTGCCAAGTGCTCACACTGCCTTTCACATTGCCTTCTATGCTGGCAGTGCTTCTGCCAAAACTGCCCTCTGCGGGCTTATAGAATGCCTGTCTGTCATCATGGCATTTACACAGCATCACTTATGACCAAGGAAATCAATTACCAGCAAATAAAATGCTCTTGCTCATGGAACCCATCAACTTACCATGTTCCTCATTTGCTTCAAAACAACTAATTTGATAGGATGGTGGAATGACCTTTCAAGGATTTAGTTATGGTACAGCTAGGGTGCAATATCTTATGGGGCTGGGGGGGTGTCTTCCAGGATATGGCATAGGCTCTAAAGCAGCATCCAGTACTTGGTACAGTTTCAATCATAACCAGGAATCTCATAGCCAAGGACCAGAAATGATGGGACAGAACTGGCTCTGCTTGCTAGAGTTTGTAATTCTAATGGCAGCTATGCTTCCGATAAGGGATATATTCCATTGAGTTGGAAATTAAGACTGCTACCTGGCACCCTTGGGTATCTCATAACATTGAACCAACAGGCAAAAATGAGGATTACTGTCCTGGGTGGGGTAAATTTTCCTGACCATCCAGGGGAAATGGGCTCCTTCTACACAATGAAGGTCAGGAGGAGTACGTCTGGAATGCAGGAATTCTGACTCCTGACCTTTATCTTCCTTGTAAATTTGAATGCAGCTTGCTCTTGTAAAGATAATGTTCTGCTTTGGGTTTCTTTCTTTCTTCTTCTTCTTTTTTTTTTTTACCATTTATTAAGTATGAATTTGCTGAATATAACACTCACACTCATTCATTTTGCAATTATTGAATGAATAATGAACAGGAAATGTGGACTCAGAACTTAGCAGAGTTGATTATTTCTGTAAAACCTCAATTTCTTAATTCTTCTTTATAACTGGCAATATGTTTCCAGAGTAATATGATAAAATGACCCATGAGCAGTCACTCCTTACCATGGTTGTTTAAATTCTGTACACATTCTTTTATATTTTTTAATCCTTTTTTGTTGCCCTCAGTGCTCCTTTCTTTTATCTCTACCTTAGCAATGTGGTTGCTGAGCAAATTGCTTCAGGCTCTTAAAGGGAATAGACAAGGCTGCTTTTTGTCATGATTAACTTTGGGGACTTACAAGGGAAGCCGCTCACACAGTGTGGGCAGAAATCACCTGCTACCCATATGTTGCTGGCACTGATAACATATAAAATCTATGGAGTGAGTCTGCACAACCAAGCTTGCATAACTATTAAGAACATTTTATTTGAAAGTTGGAGGTTTTGTTTTATGTCCTCTTACATTTTTCTTACAGATTATTTAACCTCCAAAAGAGTTAGCACCATTTTTCGTTGTCTTAGAAAGTATTTTTAACTAATGCGAAAATAGGAAGAATTAGTGGCTATGGTGAGGGCGAGGTGGAAAATTTGAATCCAATTCCATTTTTAGAGAATTTGTAATATCAAGCTACCTGGATTAGTTGGTAACTAAATTATAAGAAAATAAAGACTAATTATTTTTATGTGGGTGGAACTGTTGATGGAGCTTTTATTGACTTCAATCTTAAGGAAGAATAGTATTCTGTTATTTATAGGTATAAGAGAGTATATCTTTTATAAGTGTTTCAAGAGAAAAATCTGACTCATCTTATAGGTAAAATATTTCTATTCCCATCTTGAAGAGGAGAGACAAGGAAGGTTTAGAAGGCTAAAATGGCATGCCCATAAGTCACATATGTGAGGGTATGGGACGTAGAATCCAGGTTCTTTCCACCCATGCCCATGCTTGTGATGGCTACTTACCTGAACACTCAGGGCAGCGGGACAAAATGCTTTGCTTTAGCAGCTTGACTTTGATAGTTTCCTAGGTCCTCATGGCCCGAGTGACTACTGGCACATCTGCCACTTCAGAAGGTGCAGAACAGAGTGGTTGTGGGAGTAAGGGTGGGGATAAGTGATAGTGAAGCTAGAAGAGAGATGGATGAAATCTGAAGAAGGGGAGCTGTCCACCCTAATGCACAGGCAATCCCAGAGACACACTCCTCTTCTCTTAGGGGAAACCAGTGTGGTGGTTTCAGAATGCAGCAATTCAGAACTAATTTCTGAAACACGTAAGCCATTCTCAGTTCCTTAATTTTATGCAAATTTACCACCTGTGTGGTTTTGACATGAGAGGCTGGTTTCTTTGGAATCTACAACACTGTTGCATAGTTCTACAGAAAGCAAGTGTTTAATGACAGATCTTCAGGTAGATGGGTTATATTCTAAACACAGAGATCAATAAGATAGGGAAGGACGTGAGTCTAGGACACAGTGTATAAAAACTTTACTAACGTTTTAGATTTCATTTAAATAGAAAACATTGATTAGTTTACCTTATGAGAAATTCTGCAATATAACCTCTAGCCAAATCATATTGTTAAACCAATGACTGACTAGAGAAACAATTTAAATATCAATCTCATTACTTGGACCCCTTTGAGGACAGCCGTATAGCATAGACAGAGGCACTGTAAAATGCCAGCTCAGGAACTCAGGCTCAGCAGTCAAATAGCAATGGTTTGAACACAGGCTTCACTACAGTGGTGACACCTGCGTGACCTCAGGCTATTTACCTCTCTAAGCTTTATCTTCCTCTTTTGTAAAATAGGGATAATGAGTGCACCTGCCTCTTGAGGTTGACGTGAGGATTAAATGACAGTTCACTTTAAATATAAGCTTTTATTACATTATGTTTACTTTTGTGATTAACAGAACATACTGCTGGCCAGTATTAGGGGTATATTTATTCTCTCTGTGACCACAAAGCCAAGATCAGGTACTGTGAACGTGTATATTACAAAAGGTAGAAGTGGAATAGTCAGATGGTGCCTTGGGGAGTTTGGGGAGTTTGCAGGCAGGTGCCTCCAATGAAGCAGAAAAGGATTGAGAAGGACGGTGAAGAAGTGATTAATGTGCCTAGCACACTATGTTGAATGGGGGAAGAAGTGAACCCCTTACTAGGGTGAAATACAGGAGGAATCAGAAATGTTCAAAGATTGGATCAAATACTAGATAGAGATCGAAGGTGTGGTGGGTGAAAGCTGGGAGGACAGGAGATTATGCTGGCAATGGTGCGTACACTTTCTGAGGTGGAGCAGCTGTGGATAATGAAAAGCTCAAATTGTGGTAATGTTGAAGAGGAGAAAAAAAAGGGGTTAAGTGGAATTAATTGTAAGGGTTGAAGAACCAGGAAGCCAGGGTGACAGGTGGGTGATTTACATGTTCATAGATGCTTCCAGAATGATGGCAAAAGATGGCTTGGAGAATGAACAGAAGGAGGATAAATTATGGACATCAATGAGGGAAGGTAAAGGTGCACGTAGTAGCCTGGACCCTCAGGTCTGCATGGAAAAGGGGGTCATTGCAGAAAGTTCACTCAACATTTAGTAGCTAAAAGACAAGTGACACCCCTTATCACTTGAGATTTCTGAGTAAGAGCCTGAACCTGAAAGCACTTACAGAAAAGCAGGATTTGGAGAGAGAAACCAAGTTTAAGACTAGGACTGAGGAGGGTGTAGGGACACGATTCTCACCGGACTACATTAGAATCATCACCTGGGCTTTTAAAAATCACCCATGTCTGACTTCTTCCTAAAACCAGCTAAATATAATTCTCGTAGAGTGGGGTTGTCAACTGTATTTTGTAAAAGTTCAAGATTACTACTTACTGAAATGTTTAGGTAGGAAGTTGCTTAGGTTAACAGTGAATCACGCAGGAAAGAGAGAGGTGACCTAAGGGACCGGCATTTAAGGCTGCCGTAGGGATGAGAAACATGGAATTAACTGTTTTCTGAATGTGGGATGAGACTTTAAGTACCTCATGCATTTTAACTGTCTCTGCACACCTTCCTGGTGGCTTTCATTACTCCCATAGCGGCTACTGCGTGGGCAGAAAGTGAGGGAGGCAACGACTGCTGAGGAGAAATGCTTGGGAGGAAAGGCCAGAAACAATATACTTACTTTTATTTCCTTCATGTTCTCATTCTCTCTATTTCTCTCTCTTGTTTCATGCTCTAAAGGCCCTGTAAAAAGTAACTTATTTAGCTACAGTCATGACTGATGGTGGATCCCACATCTGCTTCACGATTCCTTTCTCTCTGTACGCAGAGACAAAGCCCCTTCACCAGTTTTCTCAGACCCTTCTCACAACGTACCACGCTGGGGTCCTAAAGCAATAAACAGCATTTGGGTTTAAGGGTGACCTGGATGGCGGGTAGCGCTCCCAGCAGGAGATGCTTAGAGGCCCCCTCTACTGCTAGAGCCGTAGCTACACCCCAGACTGGGAGGTAGCCAATGCCTGCGGCTCCCAGATCACCCAAGACCCTCTGTGCAGAGCCCCAAGCACCCACACTCCTCTTTGGCAGCGGCTAACCAAGCTTTTCCATTCATGTAGCTGTGTATATAGGCGTATGTGTACAGCTCACCTCTTTTAAAAGTCTACCCTGGCCATAAAATTCTTATGCTGTGGATAATCATTAAAAAAAAAAAAGCTAGGACTTTTACTTTCATAGATAGAATATAATACATACATATTTTTTATTTTATTTTTCCAGGAGCTTCTTTTTCCTGAACAAGGTGTAATAAGTGATTTATGTAAAATTTTATTTATTTTATATCTAACCATATAAAATTTCTCTTGATTTCAAGTAAGAAAAGATTCTGAAATTTTTTATTATCAGTAAAATCTTTTAATTTCAAAATAGGATAATCAGGAGCAGGTAACAGCTGCACAAACTTGATAAACAGTAAAAATTCTTAGAATATTTTTAAAGCAATTCTACAAATAGAACATGTTGAAATTCAGAACTAAGAGGAAAAAGAGGTCTCCTGGACACTGCATATGAGTCAGCACAGAGATTCTCTTCTGGAGAAGCAGTCATGGCATTAAAATGCCTCCTAATGGCACCTTTCCCATTAGGGACTCGAAATTGTCAAAACCCCTGCAAGCTCTGTTCGGATTCTGTAATTAACATGGCAATAGAAATGGAGAATATTCAAAGGGTGCCAATGTAAGACAATGCAAACGAAAAGGCAGTTAATTGATATTATTTATCTGAGGAAGACATGACATAAGAGGTACGACATAGTCATCAATTTGCTAGAAAAGAAAGTCCTTTGTCAAAAATAAAAACACATTATAGTAGGAAAGAACACTGAATTTCAGACCAAACAAGCATGGAATAAAATTCTGGCTCTACTATTAACTTGAATGACTTGGGGAAAGTAAGTTATCATCTCCTAGTTTCTTCAGTTGTAAAATGGGGATGAGCTATTATAAGGATTAGATTAAATTATATAATGTAAGTAAACACCTAGCAAAATATCAGGTAGACAAGGATGATAGAAACAGCAATAATAAACTAATAAAGCCTGCTGGTGGTATTGACCTCCATTCTGACAGCACTGGACAGTGGTAAAGAAGGTGATTTCTGAAGCTAAATGGCCTGGCTTCAAATTTCAGCGACACCTCTTGCCAGCTGTGGAGCTGTGGCCAGTTATTTAAATGCTCACATTTTTGTCACTTGTTAACCCAGGACTGTCTCTATAGATTCTGTGAGGATTACATTCGTTAACATGCATAAACTGTTTAGAATAGTTCCAGAGACTTCCTTCCTGCCTCTTCCTCTTCCTACCCCCTCCCCTTTCCTCTTTCTCTTCCTTCTCTTTATACTTGATATGGTTTGAGGGCAATACTTTTGATATTTCTGATAAGCTGTAAGTATGGATAGTAAATCATTGCAAAAAAACCTTCATCAATACTGGTCTCATTTGTTTGGCGAGACCTCCTTTCTTCCTTTCCATTCTATACAGTGATCCCGAGAGCACTCCCTAATGAAACTTCAGTGTGCTCATCTTCATCTAGAGGTACTTTCTGGGAAACAAAACACATGACAATCACCATCACAATCCTCCCACCAATAATGACATCTTTACAACAATAATAATCCCTAATATTAGAATATTATATGCTGAGCGCTGTGCTAAATGCTTTATGTTTATTATGTAATATAACTTTCAACAGTTAGGTACTATTATTACCTCCATTTCATATATGTGACTGCAGTGGCTCGGAGAAGTTAAAATTTCCTTGGTCATTCAGCTATGAAATGGTGGAGCTGGGATTTGAAACCTGGAAGTTCAACTCCGAAGATGGTACACTTCACTGTGATACTATGCTGCCACTTAGTAAGTGCTCAATAAATATTTATAGACTATGTTGAGGTGATTTGACATTTTCATTGAGTTGTTTTGAGAATTGTCTCATCATTATAAATTCCTACTCTTCATGGACTTGTTATTGCTGATAATAAATGCAAACAACTAAGTAAATAGGTAGTCAAAATGGAAAGAGAGATAGAGAAATGTCAGGTCAAGACACTTATCTAAGGGAATGTTTTGCTAAGAAGATAAACATGTTAAGGAATGTTGAATGTATGAGAAACATGAAAAATGCTCAATGTCACAAGTAATTGGGGTTTCAATGGTTACCCATTAAAACAACACTGAGATACAATCAGATTCACACAATTTGAAAGGAACTGATAACATCGATGTTGGCAAAGATGTGGGAAAACAAATACCACCACACACTGCTGATTAAAGTTGTAATCAGTACTTTGGAGGGAATTTGACACTAGCTAGTAAATGTGAAAAATGCAGACGTTACCAATTTGCAGTTAAACTTATATACCTTGAGAAATTCTGGTGCATATGCACTAAGAGGGAAATATATGGATGCTCCAGCAGCATTTGTGTGTGTGTGTGAAGGCAACAGTTTTTTAAAAGTCCAAGTATATATCAATAAGAGAATGGATAGATATATTGTGGTGGTATATTTATATGACAGAATGTTCATACATTATTTAAAAGGAATAAATTCAATGTCAAAAGAAAAAAGCAAGTTTCAGAATATTAAACATGGTATGATTTCATTAATGTAAAATTTAAAAATTAATCAATATATGTATATTATTAATGGATACAGATGTGGGGTAAACATACAGTACGGTAAACTGTTTACAGAGCAAATCTGTGATAGCGTTTATCTTATTGAAGGAGAAATGGTGTTTAGAATAGAACTGGTGAGAGAAATAGAGAAAGCAACACTTCTTCTGAACTTTTACTTCTCAAAACAAACTGACAAGAACAAAAAAGATCTGAGCAAATATAGAAATAAATCAACATATTCTGTTTGGAAACAATGGGTTTTTACCTTTGTACTTTGCTTATCTATGTACTTTCCTATTTCATTTATGCTTTTCAAAATGCACTAACGGTAAAAATAACAGTAGAAGAGAGAACATGTGTATAATTTTAATAATGAACTATTTTGGGAAGTGAAATTTTAATCAAAATGTAATGATTTAAATAGAATCTAGATATGTATGCTATTTCTAATTCGGCTTTAAACTGTAAATATATTTTATGCTGAAAACTAGGAAATTTCCTCTTTCTTGAAAAAAATGGAGTTTTTGTCTCCTTGGGGTTAATTTAGAGGCAGCCATTCCTGTGTGGGGAAAATAGAATGGATCAGTGGTTTCTAATCCTGGCTGGTTTTAAGAATCACCTGGTGAGTCCTTTAATATGCAAAAGTCGGTGCCACACCCCAGGTCTGTGTACAGTATTCTCAGGGGGTGGGGCCCAGAGATTTGTTTCCTTTATTTCTGTGGTTTCTGATGGCTCCCAGGGGTGTCTAGCAATTAGCCTCCCTTAGACCTGTATATGTCCCCTCAAGTTCCCTTTTTCCTGATTATTTTTAAAGATCAATCAGTTTGGTATGGGAGTGCAGTGTAGCTGTCGCTCAGGGTGAGGGCAGTAGAAAAGGTTTCCAGTTTATAAAGTGGGCATATCTTGTACACTCATGCCACTGAGCATATTCCTCCTTACCTTATAAATCAGTCCAGGCTTAAGAAGTTCCCCTGTGCTGTCCAACCTCAGTTCCCGAACATCTCCCATCTCCAGCAACTTGCTTCTTGACCAAGTTATTCATGGAAAGCATGTCTCAGTCGTCAAGCAAAACTTTAGTTCTTGACCTGACAACCCTTTCATGCTGATACTGTATTTCTAATGGGAAAAAATGATTTAGTTTTCAAACACATCACTCCTTGGACAGCCTTCTAGAAGGAATTAAGTTTGAGAGCCAAGGTTCCACATCCTTACAAAACAGACACTTTCAGTGTCCTCTGGCAGCAGGCAGTTAGACAGGCATGAGCGGAGAGAGGTGATCGGCCCGGCACTGAAGGTCACCACGGCGGAAAGCCATGGGGACCTGGCAGCAGGCAAAACCAGGGTGGGACCCTGCCTGCAAGGGTGACCTTTCTCCCCTAGCATATTGCTGGTCATGTAGTAGACCCCCCTAGAGTAAGAACAAGGGGGACAGAGAATAACCTCATGTGACTCCTTTGCACGACCATTCCTTTAAACATTAAGCCTTCGGAGCAATGAGTTTCTGACCCACAGCAAATAATCTGAGGAACAAGGCCTTGGGTTTGTTGACCAGAGTCAGAATTTTGGTCAAACCAGGAATAACATCTAGGCCGTGGTTGTGTTTCAAGCTCCAGGCCCAGAAAAGCAGGAAGGCCAGGCAGGGTGATGCCATGGCTGCCTCAGGACCAGATGCAATGACTAATGACCCCCGTCTTAGTGCTGACCAATCAGAGTAGACCATGACTATGAAAGGACATACCTGGAAAGCTGATGAATATTCTATTGAGATCCTCCCCTGGGACCTCCTCTAGGCTCCCCACCTTTTGAAAGCTGGTAAAAACCCTCAAGACAAAGGACTCAGTAGCTCTTTCTCTCCCTGGAGCATGCCCACACCTTTCCCTCTTTCCTTCCCCTGGGTGCTTTCTCTCTGCCTTTCTTTTCCCCTAAGCTCCAAGGGCCTTCTTTTGCCTCTGTTAGTCGTTTTCTGAGTCCATGCAGCCCAGCTGGCTCATCTTTGGCTCTGAATTCTTTCTTTGCTGAACTGAAGTACTGAGGTTGCTGAACCGAGGTCCAGTACCATTCTCATGTCATTTTGCTGCGCACACTCTTTTCTATAAAATCCAGAATGCTTTTCTTGCTTCGTAGTCCTTTGTCTTCTTCTTTTTTTTTTTTTTTTAGTTTTCAAGAATACTATGGACAGTTGAGTATCTGTAAGAGCATTACAATTTTGGGTGCCAGGAAACAAAACAATATTGTAGTTCTATTTGTATGAAGCTCCTGTCAGTACAAAAAATACCAAGCAGGCACAGATCTTTGATTCCAAATTGCAGTGGTTTTTGTACTTCTCTTGTATGTGAATATGACTTCCATTTGTACCACAAAATAAGAACAGGACAATGATTTGTGCCTGTGAGGCATTTTCTTTTTGAGAAAGGCCTCACTATAAATCCTTTTGTGGATTATTGCAGGAATTATATGTCTTACAGTACTTGAGACTATAAATATATGGGTCATAAAGGAAGTGCTTCCTGACAGACTTCTCATCTGTATCTGTCATATAGGGCTTTTCTGAAGGCTGGAAAGAGGGAAGACAGCAGAGGAGAAAATATCAGAGAAGTACAGTGGTACCTCAGTACTCATCCTTGACTGACCTGGAACTCGTGACGAGTGCCAAACTGACAGACACCGAGTAAGCGGCGAGTGATGACGCATTTTCTCTGACAGGTTGGTATCATGACTCAGTCCTGAGCAAGCGCTAAGTGCTGAAACATTTTTTTCTCATGAAAATGCAACAAGTATGGTGTTTGACGGGTTCTGAAGCCAACAAGTACTAAGGTATGGCTATAGCTTCCTTGTGGAAACATTTGTGTTCACTAGTTTTTAGAGACTATATCCTGGGACGTGGCCTAGATTTATATTCCTAAATACTTTTTTCAACAGGAAAAGAAGTAGCAGGTTGCTATTAAGAGTGATCGTTTTGATGGTTCCTATTACTTGTTTCCTCCAATCTGAACATGTAATCCAATTTTTGCTCTAACACTGTGTCTTTAGCCCATCTTAACCTACACATCTTCCACTTTGTCACCATTTAGTAAAGGGAACTCTAGGAGCCGCGCTCTTCATGAAGTTTTGTGGCATCAGTCTTGCCCTCTGATCCGCTGTTTCTGGATGCTACCTGCCAACCCGGTGCTGCTTCTGCTCTCGTGCATAATCCCTGAAAATGAGGAAGACTCCTTCCCCTCAGTGGCAGTCTGATGCTTCCTTGTCTAGTTTTGGTCTGATGGTGTAAGAAGTTGCATTGGTCCTCAGTCATATCTGAATCTGTGGGCTAGATTTCTTTTATAAATATTCATTATATGTTTTCAGGACCTTAGGTACATGTATTCTTATAGTGCTGTCATCCTAGAACATGTTTTGAAACACGTTGTTTGGGAAAGCCTTCTGAACACAATGCCCTGTGTGATAAGAGCTCATTCAATGGTTGTCGAATAAGTCAATTACAAATATGTACAAGAAAACATTGTTTTATAAAAATACTTTGAGCTAGGTCAAAAGAGCATTTCTTAATTTTTATCAGCTTATTCATAACACATGTCACTAGATAACTTTGAAATACTAAAAAAAATAAACACCTCTTTGGAGATTATTAAATGTGTGTGCCACAGACTGAAAATGAATTTCTCAAACAAGGAATTTAAACAAATATCAATTAATGGTGGAATTTCTAGAAGAAGTATATGGGTTCCTACAATGGTTTCTTTAAGGGAATTATGTTCATTTAGTTGATATGCTTGATGGTGTTATTTTAAAATCAGTGACACTATTTCATAGCCACCCTTTTTACATTGAACTTCCTGGAAAATAGTGTAGTCTTGGGCCTTGGTTGACTATAGATAGCGCCATTTGATTTTACTTTATGGAATCCATCTTAGTTAGAGAACAATTGCTTCACCCCCCAGCAAGAAGTCTCTAATCCTTGTAAAGCTATAATGAGTAACATTCTTTCCTTCTAATTTTCTGCTGTATAGGTTAGTTTTTTCCTCAGATACTTTATTTACTGTGCCACCAATCTTGCCTGCACACTTTCTTTCAGGCACTGCACTAGGAACTGGTCATAGCAATAAATGAAATAGTCCCTGTCTGCAAGGAAGTAACAGTTGTTTTGGGGAAGATAGACTCAATTTACCACTTAACCAGTGGTAGGTACTCTTAGTGTCTTGTCAAGAGTGCTCTAGAATTGCAGAACTGACCTATTATTTAGGAGACTAAGCTAGAGTCATCACTTCACTAGATAAACGGTATTGATGTAGGCTGGAGGTCCACAGGCTTTTTTCTAGAAAGGGCCAGGTAGTGTATGGCTTAGACTGTGGCCAGTCTCTGTTCTAGCCACTCAATTGGAGAGTTGTAGTGTGAAAAACGATTGTAGACCACATGCAAATGGCTGTGTTCTAATAAAATTTATTTACAAAAACAGACAAGTAGCAGACCAGATTGGTTCATGAGTGATAGTTTCCTGACCCCTGATCTAGAATAATGTAAAGGTATTGCAGGTATAGGGAAGAGCATGATGAAAGATCTGAAGCAAGAGAGCGTATGTATCCCCAGGAAATAGCAGCATGAAGGTAGCCAGAAAAAGGAATGCTGGGAATGAGCTGAGTAAGAGTGGCTAAGGCTGCTTGTGTAATACCTCCCACGTCCATTTAAGGGGTTGGATTTTACCTGAGGGGATTCTGTCCTGTAAAACAGATATAAATCAACGTGCTCATCTTTAAAAGTAAGGGATAGAAAGTCTATCAGAAGAAAAAGCACTTAGGTGAAAAAAAATCTTTTACCATTTTTAATCATTACCAAAGGTTAGATTATTGGACACATTGTCATCTTTTTCCCTCAGCTGTATACTGTTTTCTCTGTACAGCAGCCACCAAGGACCTGACGAAAGCCGCACACGCATATGCCAATGATACTGCCCCTCAGCCAATGCTGTCCTTGGTAAACTGCTTTTGCTTAGAAATAATGGGACACTTTGGAGTAAATGACTCTTTCTAATGACTTGTCTATAGAAGTTACAAAAAAACTACTGGTGAGAACAGCATTTAGATGAAATGCTAAAATAGTCAAATACACGGTTGAAAAATTGCCCTCTGGTTTAGAAGATTATATATGTCAATTTGTCTTGAAAATAGTTTAAAACATAATTTGCCAAGGAAAAAAAATTTCAGAAATCAACGGTTAAAACCTCATTAAGAGAATCTTGGACTCTTCTTTTGCCCAGAAATTGGATAAATCTAATAGCAACAGTTTTAAAGCTATTTGATATTTAATAGCATATGTGGATATGATTAAATATTCTTTTTAATATTGATATTTAACATTATTTAACTAATTGAATAATCTTTAATGTTCATAATTATTTTTCTATAATTTCAATATTAATAACCTTTATTTCCACGATTTCCTAGCATGAGAGGAGCACCATACAGACAGCAGTGACAGAAGAGGTCCCCGGAGAAGCAGGGTGGCTGTGGAGTGGCTGTGGGCCAAGTCAGAAGCCTGGAAGTCTCCGTTCCATCTGAGGGCCTGCAAGTCTGGGTCAGTTTTCTGAGTCCAGATGTGCTGATTCCTCGATTGCAATGAAATAGGATCATGACACACCAAAAACTCTGCCATGAAGGTCAAAGCTCCAGGGACGGCTAGAGGCCTGTGACCACGCCTCTGTGGCTATGACTGGACAGCTGGGGGCCAGCACACACTGAGCCTCTTCATAATTTCATCCCGGTGATAAATGAAGGGACCAATGTGACACTTTATAAGAATCTTTTTCTCCCTTGATTTGGAATACTGATCACAAGATTATATATAGACTATATAATATCTAAAGAGTAAGAAATCATAAGTTCTCAAAGAAAGGAAGTTTTTTTGGCAAAGAATATTTAAACACAGTATAAATATCAAAGAAAAACTTTTGATAAGGGATTTTCAGGCACCAGCCGAGTCTCTCATTAGAAACAAGTTCTTTCTTAAAGGGGGCACAAAGATATTACCACACTTTATATGACAGTGACCAGAGACGTTATTATCGATGCCCTAATCTCCTTGCAAAAGAGAAAAATCACTTTACTGAGGTGTCCATAGGTTCTCAGGTCCTTTTTGGGATTTTCCTGATGTTTTCCATTGAAGTGGGGGCACATTGAGGCTTAGGCCAACATGCATAACTAAAAAAAAAAAAAAAAAAAAACACAAATAAATGTCTTCATGTAAGAAATGGACCTTAGATATTGTGTCTTCTCAGGGAGGCTTATCATTGCGTGGCATCTGATCTTAGCGACTTTGACAAAGAAGCTGTGATTGGGAAGCCCACACTGGCGGACCGGGCCCGGCCAGAAGACTTGATGATCAGAAGGAATTCTGTACCTTCTGCAATGAGATATCAGTAAGTAGGCTCTGGACATGAGGGCAGTATCCAGTGGTGAACTAGTTGTTGAAATGGCACAAAGTATGTTTGTCATCTGCTGGTGTATTTTTTTTTTTTCACTTGCTACCATCAGTTTTAAGTTAACTTCACTTTAAAAATAACATCAGTGATAACTTTGTAGTGTCTAATATGAAATGAGTCATTGTCACACCTTCTAGGAAAATGATGATTAAAAAAAAAAAAAACCACTCGGCCTATCACCAAGCATTTGAAGACACGCACAATCTTTAGCATTAAATTTTCTGGCTTTTGTCCTAGTGGGTCAACCGGTTCTCACAAGTTTTCTCCCTAGTCTGCAAACTTACTGTGAGCCAGTGTCAGGCTACAAAGGCTTCACCACATGGTGGCACTCTGGTCGTGCCTTTAGTGAAATTCTTGGGAAAAGTGTTGATCAAAACGTGAAGTAAAAAAAAAAATTAAAAAACCTACTCAGCTTTTGATGGTCTGAGTGAAAAAATGTTCTCTCCAGTGTTTTCTCTACATCCTCCCTGTATCATTCTCCTGGTTTTTGCTTTTTGTTTGTTTGTTTTTAGGCTTGTGGGTACCCTTGACTTTGGCTCATGCAGTTAGTCGCAGCCATCCGTGCCCAAAACTGAAGACCTGGCAGACACAGCCTGATGCTGAGAGGTAAGAGGCTGACTTGAAGACACTTTTGATCCTTTCTTGTGGCTGGCTCTTCTCTTTGCCCATTTGTCTCTTCGTCCTCTTCTTAAATGAATCACTGGGGGATTTCCAGACCCAATGCTTACTAACTAGTTCTAACCCACCTTAGATAAGATGTGCTAAGGAAATACAGAAAAAGGGGGCCTACCGGACGGAGTCCTGAGCTGAAGTCATTCCATCTAAACCTCAAGTCTGCACAAAGCACCCAGTCCTATAGTAGAGGATGCTGCGGAAGAGCCGCGCCTTTTGCCTCTGGGGAGCCTGGGTTTCTCTTGAGAGAGAGTTGCCTGAAGGTAAAGGAAGGTCCAGGTGAGCACACCTGGAGAAAAGCTGACCTAGTGACTTCTGACAGGTAATTCCTAGGAGGCACAATAACATTTAAGCCAAGCTATATGAAGAGGAAATTATAAGTTGATTGTTCAAGAGGTATTTTTGAATAAAAGAAAAGGCTATTAAATTATCTGTTATTTTGTCTAGTTGTGCAAGTATATCAGACTTCTATTGCTGGTAACAAATTTCCACGCACTGAGTGGCTTCAGAAGCATGCATTTGTTAGTGCACAGTTCTGTAGGTCAGCAGTCCCGGCGTGGTGTGGCTGGGTTCTGTGCTCAGAGTATCACGAGGTTGAAATCAAGATGCTGACTAGAGCGAGCTCTCATCTAGAGATTTGGGGGCTGGGGAGGGGAAATATATTTCCAAGCTCAGTGGCTGTTGGCCAGATGCCTTTCCTTGGGGTTGTATGACTGAGATCCACTCTTTCCTGTTGGCTGTCAGCCAGGGGCCACGCCCAGCTCCTTGCCCTGTGGCCTCTGTAGGCAATTCTCAACATGGTTTATGCTTCTTCCAGACTAGGCTGAGGAGCATGTCTTTCTGACTTCTTCCTCGAATACCAACTGGGGGCGGGGGGGATCTCTCCACTCTTAAAGGGTTCCTGACCTAATTAACTGCAGGAACCTACCCATATAACCTCCCTAACACATAACCTCCTCTTAAGGTTATGTGTAAGGGCTGATGAGGGGCCTTAATTACATCTGCAAAGCATTTCACAGCAGCTGTTAGGTCAGTGTTTGACTGGATATCTGGGAGGTGTATGTACACTGGGGGTTAGCATACTATCTCAAAGTAGTTGCTTTCTTTGAACTCCACTCTCGGGCCCCTGTTCTGATACAAGTAAGCACTGCAGCAAGGCTCAAGAGATGCCCGCAGTGTGCTCTGCCTTAGGAAGAGTTATGGTCTTCATCCTTATCACCCTCCTGGGCTGAGTCAGAGAATGTAAAAGCGAGAGCAGGAAAAGTCCTGAGAAATGGATTCTGGTTTATCTGAGACTGGGAGAGATAAGGTCAGAAACCACGCAGGGTCAGACAAAGGATGGCCATGGGGCCCTGGCCAAAGCCTCTGATTTCCAGTCTAGCTTCTTCCAACCAGCCAGCGCAGTTCCACGGCGAGGTTTTCACCAGGCTGAGGGGAAACGAAGAAAATAAGAACAATTTAGTGAGTTTTTAATAACACTGTTGTTTTATTTAAATAACTCCATTATAAGATTGTACTGCTTAACTTTAGCCATGAATAAAATATAAGTCTTTTGATTTCCAGATCAGGACATAAATGTGACATCATGCTCTTCAGAGTATGAGGGGACATTTTTTAAAAGAAGAAAAAGAAAACCAAAATGAAAATATTATGATCCAGCAATTTAAAGGGCTTAATCTACTTTTTAGTTATTATTCACTTATATTCTTAAAAATGTTCATTGCCTTTAAACTCTTCAAATTATTTTTCAATGGTCCCCCTCCCTTATGCTGATACATACCTTGTAGTGGTGAGGAAATGTAGCTGTAGAAGGGTTAGCTATCATTGTCATGGTCCTTGACATTCCCGTGATTGTCAGGGTGAAGCCACAAAGCTACTGGATATCTACCCATCACTCCTGTTTCTGACACGCAGTCCAGGTTCATTGCGCTGCAGCCTGTGTGACCCTCCGCCACCACTTCCGCAAGTGCTTATCTTTTTGTCGCTGATAAGAATAATTATATTCAGGAGCGAAAGATTATCTTGCAGCCTGGATAATCCTAGGCCTGGAATAAAATAGGGTCTAGACTTGACACTGTCAGTAACTGTGATGGATTTGGGCAAATCACTTTGTTAAGTTCTCTGAGCCTCAGTTTTCTTGCCTGTGAAATGAAGTAATAGTAAAAGGCAAAAGATTTATACGTCCTGAAGAGAAACCAGAGTATAAAAATGAAGTAATAGAATAAAGTGATTCCTCCCCGGTGGCCACTGACATGAAAGTCAGGCTTAACATGTAAGTTAAATTGTCTTCCTTTATTTCTCTATCCATTACTTCCTTCTTCCCACTCTGCCTGCCCCCTTCTGCTCTGTATTTCTGTGGCTGTTACGATTGTCCCTGCGAACACCCACGTTACTGTGTCCACTGCGAATGTTACTACAAAGCTGTCATACTTACTGCTGGAGTGACTGTCCCCAGGATCCCCATTACCTTCCGCTAAATACATCTACTTATTCGAAGTTCAAAATCTCAATGAAACAGTTATTACTACCTCCCATTTTAAAACTGAGAATAAAAATGTTTGGAGAAATGTTAAAAACTTACTAGTAGAAGTCACATCGCTAAATCAGTGGTAGGTATAGAATACGAAACTATCTTCAAAACCCCAGATCTTCATCATAACTACCAACAAGACATTTATTGGATTCTCCTTATCAGTGTTGGATTTAATAGAAAAATAAACCCGACTTAACAGAAATAAAACTATCTTTTAAACCCGACTTAACAGAAATAAAATGGACTTTCCAGGGAGATGTACTATGCCGATCTGGAGACTTCTGCTCCCTGGCACAGCTCGCCTGGATTTGAGAAACGGAGGGAACAGAATCTAATGCTGAGATTTAGTTTATTAGCAGATCTCTACTGGATTCTGTTTTGTGACAGGCTCTGTGCTGGGCACGGAGAATGTAAAGGTGAAGAAGACACAATCACTACCCAACGCAATGAGGAAATCCACTTTCTTTTCCAATAGCCGTTCCACCAGCTTCCCTGGTGGGAAGGCCCAGGGGGAAGGTGGCCACTGAGCGGTCTCCTCCAGAGGAAGGCTCTGAGAGGTCGTGCCGCCTTCCTGGGCCTCAGTGAAGCACGTGCAAAAAAGCGTCCTGAAAACGGGCAACAGACAGATGCTGCCCAGTTTGGGGGACAGTGACTTTCCTTTGAAATGGAAAGATTTGGCTTTTGGGCCTAATATGGGAAGGGGACATGGAGGAGGGAATAGGACAGAACATTCCCTGAGGCAGTGAAAAGAGTTTGGCTGAAGATGATTATTTTCAGTGATGAAAATGAGCATGGGCTCAGAAGCTTAGAACCCTAAAACAGGGCATGGGGAGAGAGATGCCTACTCTCAGTGACCATCCAGGGAAGTGTGTGTGCATACATGTGAGTATGTGTGTACATGTGTGTCTCTGTGGGCACACACCCATGCACACGTATGTTTGCGAACATGGTATTCACACACGTGTTTTGTAGGTCTGAGAATTTGCACACACACCTTGCACATGTGTATCTCTGTGCACAGGTATGTGCGCTTTCTTCATGTGCATGTCTTTTGTGTTCACATCTGTGCATGTATGTATGCATGTACCATAAGGGAATCCAGCAGGAAATATTCTGTTGATGTAATAGGCAAATGCCTATTTGCTCTTGGTCTAGAATGCATAGAAATGGGAAAATTTATGAATGGATATGACTAGTATCCATAAAGATAGAAATAATGCAAATATTAAATATTAACAATATTTTTGATGTTTAATGATTCCAAAGGTAACTTACAAAGCTGATCATTTTAACCACTGAGATCCACACAGTATGTGAAGTGTTGTGGGAAAAAAAGGGGTTTGTTTGTTTTCTGCTATTATCTATACTTTCTATAATTCAGTCCTCATGCCCCTACTTGCCAGAGAAGTTGCTTCCTTTGTCTGAGCTTGTTTACAACAGATTCATTGTTACAGCCTGGGTTTTAATTTTGTCTCTATGAACACTGAAAACAAAATGAAGGGAGAAAAAACAACAACAAACAGTATTTATCTGAAAACATTTTTAAACAGACCTGGAGGACATGGTAAATATATTTCAAAATGATTTTAGTTTGATGAGGAGGCTTGAAGCCTGGCCTTTTCCCGAGGGGGTTAAGTCCCTGGGGCAGGGATAATTATGACAATTTGTGTTCATTATACATGTAGAGCTGTAGGGATCTGTTGTCTTTCTCTCTGGTATAGGATTTCAATTCAAGTGGGCTTCTGCTAAATCACAGCTTTTATATTTATTTCAGAAACCGATTTCAATCCTTTTTCTTTCATCTAAAATGAAAATATTGTATTTCAAGTACTGGTTTGATAACAGTGAAAATCCAGACCTAGAATGCAACGTATTTGTTTATTTTGATCAAGAGTTTATGTTCATCTGTGCATGTGATGGTGAGTGTATTAAAAAGGAAGCAGAGCCTTTCTTCCTTCATTTACAACTGATTTAAAAAAAAAAACCCAAAACACCAAATGTAAATCCAAAGCTGGAAATTATCAAGCTTTGGAAGTCTAATTGTTAAGCAGGTTCTGGTTCTCGGAAGGCGGTCTTTGTTTGCAGCTGTAACAGGCTTTCTCCAAGCCCGAGGGTAACTGCACTACAGGCCCAGGCTACAGCGCCCTGACCCAGCTTTCAGAGTAAGAAGGGCCTTTCTTAGCGGCTTGATAATCAGTAACTCAGAGAACTCACTAATTAGAAAGACCACCAAATACCTCCTGCATTCACACTGCCTTTACGATGTGATGTTAAAGTAGCTTCGAATCATGTAGCATTTTGTCTCTACTTTGGTGAAAACAGTATATAGGGAAAAGGGAGAGATGCTAAATGTCTTGGCACTCCTGGGAACTGACAGCCACACCTTTCTCTTGCAAAGAACACAATACACTGGTATTAAAGATTAACTCAATGTGCAACACAGGAAATACCTTGGCCTATCAGGACAAAGCTGGAGAGTGACAGCACGTGCTTGAGGACAAGGGGCTCGGGTGAATAGGACATTAGGTCCTACTGAAGGTCTAGCTGAGAGGTACAGTAAGCAGGGGTGAGACTAAAGGTCAGGAGGGCTCTGACGGAGGTCAGAAGACTGCTTTTAGAGCCAAATGGCACAATGGACTTTTTTTCTAAACAGGCCTGAAGAGGAAAGCAAGTTAAACTTCAAAAGGTATTCAAAAGACAGTAAATTGGGGTGACTTCCAACTGACGGGAAGCTAGCACAAAGGCAGGGGGTGCAATGAGTCATCTAAAATTACTGGTTGCCAGCAAAATTGTGGTCAATTCATGGCAATCCAGGCTGGATGAAATATTCCCTAAGAGGGTGTTGATTTATTGTTATAGGTGAGTTATAAACAAGGAGTATGAGAGGGAATAGTACATTCGGGGAAAATGGGAGTAAGACAGTGTTCAGGTCCATGCAAGCAAGGGAGAGGCTCCAAGTGGGAGCTAGGATTAAGGTTTTCCTTCTAACCCCCTACCAGGTTAACTGCTGCCTTGCCCCTCTGAGGAGCTGTTTGGGCCTGAGTCATACTGGGTAAGCTATAGAACTCCATTTCTAGTGGGTGAACACGGATGGTATCAAGATAACATGAACATGGGGTGAGGAGGTCATGGTACTCCTGAAGCTGGAACATGTTGGAGCCAGAGGGAACTTTATATATCAT
>PVJI01011354.1:0-56461 GCA_004026765.1 Micronycteris hirsuta | reverse complement strand
TTTAAGATTCTCTCCTTATTTTTAATCTTGGGTAATTTAATTATGATGTGCCTTGGTGTGCTCCTCCTTAGGTCCAACTTCTTTGGGACTCTCTGAGCTTCCTGGACTTCCTGGACATCTATTTCCTTTGCCAGATTGGGGAAGTTCTCCTTCATTATGTTTTCAAATCAGTTTTCAATTCCTTGCTCTTCCTCTTCTCCTTCTGGCATCCCTATGATTTGAATGTTGGAACATTTAAGGTTGTCCCAGAGGTTCCTCAGCCTCTCCTCATTTTTCTGAATTCTTGTTTCTTCATTCTGTTCTGGTTGAATGTTTATTTCTTCCCTCTGTTCCAAATCTTTGATTTGAGTTCCGGTTTCCTTCCCTTCACTTTGGTTCCCAGTATATTTTTCTTTATTTCACTTTGAGTAGCCTTCACTTCTTCCCCTATTTTGCAACCATATTCAATAATTTCTGTGAGCATCCTGATTACCATTGTTTTGGACTCTGCATCTGGTGGGTTGGCTATCTGCTAGTCACTTAGTTCTTTTTCTGGAGTTTTGATCTATTCTTTCACTTAGGCCATATTTCTTTGTCTCAGCACACCTGTTATGTTGTAAGGGATGGAGCCCTGGTATTTGCCAAGGCGGGCAACCCACATCATTGCATTGTAGCGCTGCATGTGGGGGATGGGTCAGAGAGGGAACAATGCAGCTTGCTCGGCTCTCGTACTGCTTTGAGTCACTTCCCCCCACTATCCACCCACAAGCAAATTGGGCTGTACTGATGCTGATTCCCAGGTGGGTGGGCTTGTGTACATACATTGTAGGATCCAGTGTCTCTCCAGTGGACTTTCTTATGAGGCTGGGAGTTTCTCCCACTGCCGCATCCCCCACAGGTTTTTATAGCCATAGGTTTTGAGGCTTTAGTTTCCCGGGCTGGAACTCTGAGTTGTGCAGTCTGCCTTGTTCCCCAGTTGTTCCTCCTAGCTTATGCACCATGAATGTGGAATATCCTCATCCACTACCTGCTGCCTCACCCACCCTGGTCCACCAACCACCTCCTTGTCCTGTGATCACATCCTCGCTTCCCTAGCTTCCCATCTCTGTCCTTCCTATCAGTCTGGGTGAATGTTTCTTTAACTCCTTGGTTATTGGACTTCCATACAGTTCCATTTTCTGGCAGTTCTGGTTATTTTTTATTTTTAAATTAATTGTCCTTTTTGATTTTATGAGAAAGTGAAGTGTATCTACCTATGCCTCCATGTTGACTGGAAGCTCTCAAAGTGATGTTTTTGATATTTTTGATTTAGTTTTTCAAAAGTGCTTTTCACATACAAAGATAAAACAGTTCTGTTGATACGAAGATGGTTTTATTAGAATTTTGAAACTCTAAACAATCTTAAAAGCCACCTAATTATGTGGTTTTTCAAATATAGGATCTGGAGCCCCTGGGCCACTAGGCTAATCAGAATCTTTAGAAGGATTTTTAGAGCTTCGAGGCCTCACCCATGCCCACTGAGCTTGTGGTGGCAACTGTGGACATTTGTATTTTTAAAAACTTCATGATTTTATTAGTATGTTTTTAGTTTGGGAAACACTGGTTCAGTCTAACCACAAAATTCGAAAGTTCTAGGGGGTTGGTGGGGTGAGTGAGAGTGGTGGGGGAAAAATGAGACAACTCTACTTGAGCAACAGTAAAAAAAAGAACAAGGAAAGAAAGTTCTAAGTTCCCTGATGAGATCTTCTGCTTTGGGTACTTGCTCATTCCACTGTGGAAAAAATGTGTGAGTTATTGGAAAGTTTTTCCTAAATTGAATCTTAAAATTGCTTTTTTCTAGAGGACACTTGGATTGGTTCTAGTTCTGGCCACAGGAGCAATATGGAATAGAGCTGTTTCTTATTTTAAACAATAGCCCTGTAGTTAAAGACAGGTGTTAAAACCACGAAGTCGTCTCTAACCAGTTTTTGTTTGACAAGATTTTCCTTTACCATCCCAGGTGTTTTTTTCTCTAGATACATTCTTTTTAGTGTGTTTCTTAAATTGAGACATTTCAGTTGTTGTCATTAATGAGCAATAAAGTGAAACTATTACCTCATCTTATCTAAGATTGATTATTTCATTAATCTAAACCAAAATATTTCTTTTTTGGCAGCAATATCATGTTTGTTGGCCTATATTAAACTTGTTTTTAAAGTCTTGTTGTTTCTGTCTCAGGTTTTTTTTTTTTTTTTTTTTTTTTTTTTTTTTTTTTTTTTTTTTTTTTTTTTTTTTAAGATTTTATTTATTTATTTTTACACAGAAGGGAAGGAAGAGAGGGAGAGAAACATCCATGTGTGGTTGCCCTTCACATGGCTCCCACCAGGGACCTGGCATGCAACCCAGGCATGTGCCCTGACTGGGAATCGAACCGCGACCCTTTAGTTCGCAGCTCGCGCTCAATCCACCAAGCTACGCCAGCCAGGGCAATCTGTCTCAACTTCTAAGCAAAGATTCCCTTATGCTAGATGTACTTTTTTAGTTTTTCACTTAGGTGCAGTATTTCTTATTTATTCCTATTAAATTTAAAATTGTTTGTTCTGGTCCATTTTTTGGCTTTAAAATTAAGATTGTTATCTAATGTAGATTGTTATCTAATGTATTGACTGTCATTTTTGTACCATCTGTGGATTTGGTAAATAAATAAATCTATTTCCTCCCTGGCTTTTGATGGTCTTTTTTGTTTTCCTTAAACAGTTTTTTTTTTTTTAAGATTTTATTTTTTTATTTTTAGAGAGAGGAGAAGGGAGGGAGAAAGAGAGGGAGAGAAACAGTGATGTATGGTTGCCTCTCACATGGCCCTCACTGGGGACCTGGCACGCAACCCAGGCATGTGCCCTGACTGGGAATCGAACCGCGACCCTTTGGTTCCCAGCCCACACTCAGTCCACTGAGCTACTCCAGCCAGGGCTCCTTAAACAGTTTTTTGATGTGTAATATTATAGGAACATATATAGATCATAAGTGTACAACTAAAATTTTACATTGTCAGCAACTCAGAAGCCCCTCTGTGTCCTTTTGTAGCTGCTGTGTCCTTTTGTCTACTCTCCACCCAGAGGCTACTGCCCTAATATCACACATTAGTTTTTTCTGAGTTCGAATTCGTGTGTGTGTGTGTGTGTGTGTGTGTGTATTCATAGAGTACATACTGGCCTTGTGTGCGTGTGTGTGTGTGTGTGTGAGATTCATCCATGTTACTTCATGTAACCACAGATTAATTAATTCTCATTGACATGTATCATTCCATTGTGTGAATTGGAACAGTTCCATTCCATTATGTCTGTCTGTTCTCTGGATGGACATTAGAGTCAATTTCTTACGCATATCTCTTAGTGAACATATGTGTACATTTCTGTTGAGTATATTCCTAGGGGTGGAATTGCTAGAACCTAGAATATGTACATACTTAATTAAGTGTAGTAGGTACCACTAATTGTATTGCAAAAGTTGTTATACTACTATTTACCACTTTTTTATTTACCTTTTCCAGCAGAGGATGAAAGTCTCAAGTTGCTCTACATCCTTGTCAATACTTGGTATTGTCTGTCTTTTTCATTTTAGTTAGTCTGATGATGCCTGTGTTGTAATATCACATTGGATTTTAATTTGCATTTCATTGACAACTAATGAAGTACAGTAGCTTTTCATGTGCTTATTGGCCAATAGATATCCTATTTTTGAGTGAAATGTCTGTTCAAATCTTTTATCTGTTTTTTTTTTTTTAATTGAATTGTCTTTAATTGTTAATTATTTTCTAGGTTCTTTCTTTTGCAGGCTCTGTGTATTACAGATATCTTCAGCTCTATTTGGGTTGACTTTTGATGAAGGTCTTTATTTTCAATGACCAAGTTATCATTTTTCCCCTTTTTGTTTAGTCCTTTTAAATAAATGTTTGCCTAACCGGAGGTAATAAAGATACTCTCCTGCATTTTCTTTGGCATACTTGATTTTTTTAATCTTTTACATTTAGATCTGCATATCAGTTGGAATTTCATTGTTGTTTTGGTATGGTGTGAAGTAGGAGTCAAGAATAATTTTTCTCTCTATAGAGAACAGCACCTTTATTAAAGACATTCGCCCCACCCCACTGCCCTGCAATGTACTTTTTTTTTTTTTTTTAAGATATTTATTTATTTAGAGAGGGTAAGGGAGGGAGAAAGAGAGAAACATCAATGTTTGGGTTGCCTCTCACGTGGCCCCCACTGGGGACCAGACCTGCAAGCCAGGCATGTGCCCTAACTGGGAATCGAACCAGGACCCTTTGGTCACAGGCTGGTGCTCAGTCCACTGAGCCATACCAGCCAGGGTACTTTTTTTACTTTTAGTATACCACTTAGTTGCTGTCTCCTGTAAGATGCTTTAACTCTACTCCCATACTGGGCCAGGTGCCCTTCCAGTCTGTACCCCAGCACTCTCTGCATGCCACTTAGAGCATTTACCATAGTTTTTTTACATTTCCTGATTGATTGTCTTACTATGAGACTTTTAAGTTTTAAAGTTTAAACAAGGAGTTTTCATTCATTGTATACCCAGTACTTAAAATATGATAGACATTTAATGTTTATTAATATAGACAGAATAAAATGTCGATTGTCAGGTGTTCTCATACTGTTGTTCGTAATTTTAACACCAGTTTAATGGTGAGATGTTAATGTAAGAGGTTGTAAACGGTATCTCATTTTCAGTATTAATTGTGCAGTATTCTAAGCTCAGTCCTTATATGACAAATTGATCAGAAAGTGGAGATATGGTGATTAATCTTCTAAACTCAGTTATAACTGAGTTTAGTTATAACTGAGTTATAACTGAGTTCAGAGCTAGATGTAACAGTTATATGTGTAATTAGTTTTGGTTTGGCCAACACAGAGAAACAGTTTACTTTGTAATGCCAAAGCTGAAAAGTGACAGAAAATGGACCTGGAATAAAATAAATTAGTCAGTGGAATGGCTGAGATTATATTAAACACCAAGTCACATATTCCTTATACCACTAAAGGAATCTGAAAGGAAAGAGAAGAAAGTCCAGCCGAAATACCTGTTTGAGGAGATACCTTGTCAAGATACACAGCCCTTCATGTTTCCATAGCTCTTAATGCACCTCTCTTTTGATAAGTTGACCCTGAGTGATCAGGAAACAGTTTTAAGCTATAGTCTCTGTACTTTCTGAGGAATAATATAAGTAATATATTTTTATTTTTAAAAGACTTTTATTGATTTGTTTTTAGAGAGACGGGAAGGGAGAGAAACATCAATGTGTGGTTGCCTTTCACGCGCCCCCTACTGGGGACCTGGCCTACAACCCAGACGTGTCCTGACTGGGAATCGAGCCAGTGACCCTTTGGTTTGCAGGTCGGCACTCAATCCACTGAGCCACACAAGCCAGGGCTAAGTAATACATTTTTAAAGAGTTTTCCATAAAAAATGGTTCTGAGTTCAGAGCTTGGATTAAACTTTTACTTGTTTCAAACCCTCACTAAAAATATGCTTTTCTAATCACAGAGTCATTTCTGTACTTTGTTGTGTTTACCTGGCGTAAGTAGTACTCATATAGATGTGTTTTATTTATTATTAGATTAAGTATTGCTAAGTTAGTTTTGTTTTATTTTTATGGTGCCTGCAAAACTCGAGAGTAAAGGTATTTAAATCATTACTGCTTTAAAGTGTGTACTTTCTAAAAATTAAGCCTATATTCAGCAGTTAAAAATAATTTTTAGGAGGATTAAAACAATAATACGTTTTGTGTTTGTGTAATAATTTCTCCGGTGGTAAATTAGGTCAGGTGAATTTCCCCGTTAGTATACTTTCATCATTTTTCAATGTGTAATTTGTCTGTTGTCCCTCATATCTTTTATTTATTCCTGTTGACTTCAGCTTTGTTTTTAATGGGCTTTAATTCTGTTAACATAGTCTGTTTATATTTCCTAATATAGTTTCATGCCTATTTGCTGTCTTAGAAATTCACTATATTTTCTTATTTTTAAGAATTGGAAAAACTTAATTCCAAAATTAATGCCAATTGATAAGTGTTACTTAAACTTTAAAATGTTATGTTACCTGAACATTTCAACTTAATTAAAGTATAAATGGTGAGGTGACATAGTGAAGATTTTGTTTTAGTAAAGAAAGGTAGTATTAGATACTGATATTAAATGCTATAACTAGTACATACAGATTTTTTTGGAGGAGGAGTTCTTATTTTATTTTTTTAAATTTAATCTTTATTGTATTTGTTTTTTCATTACCATTTAGTCCCCTTATACCCCACTCCCTAATGCTTTTTTAAGTATATTTTATTGATTATGCTGTTACAGTTGTCCCAGTTTTTTCCCTTTTGTCCCCCTCTGCCTTGTACTCTACTTCCTCCAGCAATCCCCTCTTTGTTCACATCCATGGATCGCGCATATAGGTTCTTTGGCTTCTCTATTTCCTATACTATTCTTAGCACCCCCCCAGTATATTTTGTATCTACCAATTATGTTTCTTAATCCCTGTACCTTTTCCCCCATTCTCCCTCCTCACCCGACCCGCTGATAACCCTCCATGTGATGTCCATTTCTGTGATTCTCTTTGTGTTCTAGTTGTTCGCTTAGTTTGCTTTGTGTTTTTTTTTTTTTAGATTCAGTTGTTGACAGTTGTGAGTTGTCATTTTACTGTTCATAGTTTTAATCTTCTTTTTCTGAAATAAGTCATATAATAAGGGCTTGATGATGGTGAACTTTTATAGCTTTTCCTTATCTGGGAAGCACTTTATGTGCCCTTCCATTCTAAACGATAGCTTTGCTGGATAGAGTAGTCTTGGATGTAGGTCCTTGCTTTTCATCACTTTGGATACTTCTCTCCAGCCCCTTCTTGCCTGCTAAGTTTCTTTTGAGAAATCAAGTGATAGTCTAATGGGAACTCCTTTGTAGGTAACTGTCTCCTTTTCTCTTGTTGTTTTTAAGATTCTCTCTTTATTCCTAACCTTTGGCATTTTAATTATGATGTGCCTTGGTATGACCCTCTTTGGGTCCAGCTTGTTTGGGACTCTGTGCTTCCTTGACTTGTATATCTATTTACTTTGCCAAATGAGGGAAGTTTTCTTTCATTATTTCAAATAAGTTTTCAATTTCTTGCTCTTCCTCTTCTACTTCTGGAATCCCTGTGATGTGTGGACGTTGGCCCTTTTGGAGATGTTCCAGAGTTGTCTTAACTCTCTTCATTTTTCTGAATTCTTGTTTCTTCATTCTGTACTGGTTGAGTGTTTATTTCTTATGTTCACTCCTTCCATTTAATGTGTTGTACTCAATGAGTTCTCCGAGCATCCCTGTCACCAGTGTTTTGAGCTCTGATCTGATAGTTTGGCTGTCTCTATTTTGCTTAGTTCTTTTTCTGGAGTTTTGATCACTTCTTTTATTTGGGCCATATTTCTTTTTCTCCTCAATTTGGCAGCCTCCTTGTGTGAGTTTCTGTGTCTTAGGTAGAGCTACTTTTTTTTGTAAGGGACGGGGCCTTAGGTATTCACCTGGGCAGGGGTACCACTTTTGTTGCTTTGTGGTGCTGTATGTGGAAGAGAGGTTGGAGAGGGAACAATGCTGCTTGTTCAGCTCTTGCCCCATTTCCAGTCACTTGCCCCACTTCCTGTAAGCAATTGACACCCTTCTAGCGGCTGCCCTGGTGCTAAATAGTAGAGTGGGTGGGTTTTTGTATGTTCTAGGACCATGCTGGTCCTTTACACTAAGTCTCCTGGGAGACTGGCAGTTTCTTCCACCACCCTAATCCCCACTGGTTTTTATAGCCAGAAGTTATGAGACTTTATTTTCCTGATGCTGGAACCCAGGACTGCGTGGTCTGGCCTGGAGCTGGGAACGCTGGCTCCACAGGTGTCCCTCCTGGTTTCTAGGTTTTTGTCTGCCACACTTCACTGCCACCACATGGTATGTCCTCTCTGCCCCTCCTACCCATCAGGATGAATATTTCTTCTTTAACTCCTTGGTTGTCGGACTTTATTACAGTTTGATTTTCTGGCAGTTCTGGTGGTTTTTTATTTTGAGGTTAGTTGTGATCCTTCTTATGTTTGTGTGAGGAGGCGAAGTGTCTCTACCTATCTCCATCTTGGCCAGAAGTTATTAAAGCCTTTCCCTAAAGTTTTATCTTCATTTATCTCATTTGCTAGATTTTAAATAAACTTAAAAACATTAAAAAAGAACATTTTTTAACATATGAACACTATTCCATAGCATTTGCTAACCTTTTAAAAGAGAGAATTCTAAACATATTCTTGGTGATAACTTGAAACTTATTTGATTTTAATTTTTATCTTTTATTGTTGCCTTACAGAATGTTTCTGCATCCCAGAGAGATGAAGTGATTCAGTGGCTGGCCAAACTCAAGTACCAATTCAACCTTTACCCAGAAACATTCGCTCTGGCTAGCAGTCTTTTGGACAGGTTTTTAGCCACTGTAAAGGTAATTAATTGCTTTAGATACACTTAAACCCAGACTCTTGTTTGAGGGTTTAAATACTAAACCAGGGATATTAGTAAACATTCTATAAGCTGGAAAGGAATGGGAAAACCTTGATGGACATGATTTGTGTACCTGTGAGAAGACATGATGTTTTCTATGGCTTTAAATTTTCAGAAATGTTTCTATTTGTATTCTGTAAATTTTACTAGAAAAACTTTATTCATTTTTAGCTCTGACTGGTGTAGCTTAGTGGGTTGGACATTGTCCCCCCAAAATGAAAAGTTGTTGGTTTGATTCCCAGTGAGGGCACATGCCTGGGTTGCAGGCCAGGTCCCAGGGTAGGAGCGTGCAAGAGGCGATTGATCAATGATTCTCTGGCACATTGATGTCTATCTTCCTCTCTCTGTCCCTCCCTTCTCCTCTCTCTAAAAATACATAAAATCTTTTGAAAAGATATATAAGGATTTTATGTATTTTTAGAGAGGGAGGAAGGGAGGGAGAGAGAGGGAGGGAAACATCAATGTGCAAGAGAAAGATTGATTGATTGCTTCTCGTACTTACCCCAGCTGGACACTGAACCCAGAGCCCAGACATGTGCCCTCACTGGGAATTGAACTGGCCAATGACACCCAACCAACCGAGCCACACCAGTCAGGGTATATATTCTGTATTTTTTTTTGCTACTAGTATTTCTAACATATTTAACCTTTGAAATTTTTGGTCTGCTTTTAGTATTATATAGCATTGGCAGAATGCTTAATCATCTTTTATTTAACACATTGGTGTACTAATATGCCTATTGCAAATTTTTCTTCATCATTTTTTATCGAATATTGTTTCTCTGAACAATATATGCTTTCTAGAGGTATACATTTGGAGCACAACAAGACGAACCAAACTGTTGTAAAATAACTTGGTGTGTTTTTGTTGAATGGCAGCATACAAATGTCTGAGTGAGCCCTAGCTGGGTGGCTCGGTTGGAGTGTCATCCTGTACATTGAAACGTTGCAAATTTGATCCCAGTCAGTGGGTTGGGTTGGATCCCTGGGTGGGGCGCATATAGGAGGCAACCGATAAGTGTTTCGTTCTCTCTGTGTCCCCATGTTCTCTTTCTAAAATCAATAAACGTCCTTGCATGAGAATTAAAAAATGTGTATGTAAGTTTAACATTGTCCCTGTTGGTATATCTTTGGTTATATTATGCAAAATCAGTCATAGTGGGCCCTCAACAGATACAAAGCAGAAAGTTAGTATTTATTTAATGACAGGGCATGAAAAAGTAAAAAAGCACTTTAGTTCTTGCTATTTATATGCCTAAGAATATGTAACCTGGGGGAACCGTGAATTCAGTACAGAGGGTACTTTCTTATTAGATATAAAAAAATAGAAACCATAAAAAAAAATAAAAAAATAGAAGCCATAGAATTTGGATGGCTGTTCAGTTACCTTTTTATGTTTTAAACTTATATTCTTAAGAGACTTAAACAAACTTAAAAAATTATATTGATACCAATTGCCTGAAGTATGGGTTATCTGAGATGCCTCCTTTTATCTCAGTATCAAGTCCCCCATCCCTCCACCCTAACCCCCTACAACAACTAACCTCCCTTCCACAGACAAAGAGGTGTTTAAGGTTATTGTCCTTTCTTGGGTTGTATATTCTTCAAAAATTATTAGCGAACTTATTGTAGCTTCTGTCATAGAAAAGATTATTATTGACCTTACTAAACATTTTAAACATTGCTTCTTGGCCTTTTGGCTAAGATCAAGTGTAATTTTAAACAGACTTGGGCAAGTTGCTAAAACACTTAGAGAATTTGCCAAGTATAATCTCATTTTTTCATATTTCTTATTTAACGGGTCCTATCATGTTAATAGCATCAGATAGTATTGTTTAGAGATGGTCAACCTATATTGAAACAATCTAAAATGTATTCATAGTTTAAATAAAGGCACTTAAAGTACACTGTAAAAGGGTATAATACCTGAGGAGCCTTAATCCTAGCTGTGCAGAATAAAGTGCTATGAAGTTCTTTAAAAGTGTGGACCTGGATCCTGACCCCTCTCCCAGACTTAATGATTCTGAATCTCTGGTAGTTTGTTTATATTTAAAGAATACATTCTGATGTATAGCCAGGTCTGAGAACTACTGTTTATTTAAAAATAAAATCACATTTGCTGCTGGGATTCTTTTTATTACTAAATTTATTATTGATGCCCTTGATTCAGGGGTTGCATTGCCTACCCATAGTTAACTGTTGGACTCTTTTCTTTGTAATGAGCTCTGATTAACTCAGGGATGTGGGTTTGATATGTTGTATGCATGGGGAAATAAGGGAGCTTGGAAAACTACCTTATTGACAAGATCTGAGTCACTTTCTAGATCACTTGTATGGTGTCCCTTAACCTGTGAGATTGTTTTCTCATCTGTAGAAAGAGGATGTAATAGTGATGACAGTATTTATGGAAGTACTTTCTGAATTGTATTAATTGATTAGTATTAATGGTTATTTAAAAATATTGATAGTATTGAACCAGCTTTTATTATGTCATACAGGCAGAGGATTCTCAGATTCCTAGACAGTATGCCACTTGTACTGAGGCAGTGATCATTGACATGCTTATTAAATAAGTTAATTAGTCAGGGCTATATTCTGGTTATCAGGAGGCTTCCCCAATCTCACAGGAATGAATGTAACATTTAACTTTAAAATACATGTTGATGCATGTTTTCTTTGTGTTATATCACTGACCTCTGTGTCATTCAATATAGTTGGACTAAATTGTTTTGGTTATTTAAAACTAGATTCTGATACTGGATTGGCAAACCCTTATTCTACCAGTAAGGTAGAAAGTGGACCAACTTTATTATAGATAGTGAAAATAGGCAAATTCGAGCCCTACTATGGGTGTCAAACCCAAGAACTTTTTTTTTTTAACCCACTAATTGATTCTGTATATATTTAGGAGTCTTTCATTCTTACCATGGAACTTGAATATCTAATTTTGTGTGTCTGGACGTTAATAACTAGAAAATTTCTACTCATCTGCTGTCCTGTAATTTTTTAAACCATTTGAACTATATCAATAGCCTTTTGATATTCTATTTAATTCCCCTAACACTTAAGATGTTTATTTTATTGATATAAGAGCCTAAAACTAGCTTAAAAAATACACACACACAAAAATACATATTCTTAATTTGGAGAATTTTATTTATTAAATTAAAAATTGTCTTCTAAATTAAAGCTCTTTTATGCTGGATAGAAATGAACTTTGGCCAGCATTGGTTGAACTTCCAGCCATGGAAATGATCCTAGTATTTCTACAGAATATCATATGGGTAGGGGAGTTGAAATTAAAAGTTAACTCTGATTTTAGAAAACAATGGGTAGGAGTGAGATTAATTGCATTCCATCAAAAGTATGCATACTTGTCTCATGTGCATATCTAGTTTTTAAAAATAAACTCATAACTTCTAAAGAATCACTGAAGTTACTTTTTCCCTCTTCAAAATTTTAGGCCCATCCAAAATACTTGAGTTGTATTGCAATCAGCTGTTTTTTCCTAGCCGCCAAGACTGTTGAGGAAGATGAGGTAAATATTTTTCTTTAAAGATTGGTTATGTCTCTTTTTTTAATATTTATCTCCATTTATTCACTTGCTCTTTGTTTACCAAAACAAAAATTGAAATGAAATTTTTTCTGTCTTCTTCTCCCTGTCCCATTCCCTTTGCTTTGGATAGAGAATTCCAGTACTGAAAGTGTTGGCAAGAGACAGTTTCTGTGGATGTTCTTCATCTGAAATTCTCAGGATGGAGAGAATTATTCTGGATAAGTTGAATTGGGACCTTCACACAGCCACACCACTGGATTTTCTTCACATTGTAAATATACCTGAAGTCTTTTAGTTTTTTATTTGAACATGTAGTCCTATTTCAATTAGAAAAGTAGATTCCCTCCTCATTTGTTTTTTTATGATTTTTATGGAAAGGGAACTTAGTGCAATTAGCCAAGGAAAAATGAGAAGTTAGGATATATGTCAAATCACTGAAATTAAAATATCAAACTTAAAAATATTAAACATTGGGTAATACTCAAGGTTTCATCCATTTCTGTACATAATTTACATAGACATTTAAGTAAAACTAGAATGATCTTGTGATTTTCTTTTTTTTTTTCCAGTTCCATGCCATTGCCGTGTCAACTAGGCCTCAGTTACTTTTCAATTGGCCCAAACCAAGCCCGTCTCAGCATTTGGCAGTCCTAACCAAGCAACTGCTTCACTGTATGGCCTACAGCCAGTTTCTGCAATTCAAAGGATCCATGCTTGCTCTGGCCACGGTTAGTTTGGAAATGGAGAAACTCATTCCTGATTGGCTTCCCCTTACAATTGAACTGCTTCAGAAAGCACAGGTAGGTGTCAGTCTAATTAAGTTGTGTTCATTTTAAGTATATTTCTTACTCTGATAAATAGGGTTACCAGATGGTTATAAAACTAAGAGACATTTCAAATCTTGTAATGGCAAACCATTTTTAGGAGTAGACAAGGGTGAAGTAATTTACACTTTAAATTTAAATGCAGTCTTTTTTTTCTCCTGTAAAGTTTATATGGTATTTTCTTGATTCCTGTCAACCCTTCTGGATTACTTAAAATCGTTAAGAATCTTGAAAGATTTAATACGATTTTCAATAATATATTCTCCTTTAGTTTTGTATGAAGAACCTTCCCAGCTGCATTTGTAGCTTTCATTATAGTACTTCTATAGTACTTCACTCATTTTATGTTAAAAACATAAATTGTAACAAGTTCCTTTTTAAATAAGCCCATGATTTATTGTTGGCTAGAAAGTGAAGTATTAGTATCAGAGTTTGGCAAGTAGAAAGCTGGCTTTCTGAAAGAGGTTTTGTCCTGGTAGTTCCTGTTAATGCCTGAGATAGTCCATCACTTATCAACTGTTTATATAAAATGTAAGGGTTTAGTGGAGAAAATTCTCATTCCAGTGGAAAGTTAGTAATAGTGCCATATGTTAGCAAGTACTTTGAGAGAATTTTTATTAGTTCTGTTCCTGTCACCAAATAGAATTTATAAGTTTAGATCTGCAAACCTTACTTTACTCCTCTGCCAACTGAATCCATAAAAGACTTATGAACTTGCTTTCTCCTTATATGTCCCTATTCTCATTTGGCAGTAGTTATTCTGATTTGTTTTAATTGGATTTTATTTAGAGAAAAGGCTTAAATTTTGAACTTGAAAACATTTTTTAATATAAAAAGAACTGATTTTAACAAAGAGCTGCAGTTATTGAATTACTAAAATTTATACAAGAATACTATAAAAGAAAAACAAGAAAATAATGCTTTAATTTGGTGTTCTGTATAAGATGGTTATAATCGGTGATCTTCTAGATGTGTACCTTACTGCCACCTCTTAGCTTTGAGAGTTTCAGGCTCTAAGACCGAGTTTGTGAGCAGAGAAAGGCTGAGCGTCTCTTTATAAAAAGGACGATAATCAGAGCAGCACATTAACCAGAGCACCATCCCTTTCTTACGTGTTTCGTTCCACTGTTACTAGCATGGCTCCGTTTGTTCCGCATCCCCGGGACATGTGATATTAGTGTAGCAGCGTGTGTTAGATGGAAGTCATTGAGAAGTGTTTATTTCCCTTGAAATAAATCCTGTAATGAAAGTAAATCCTAGGAGGTAGATACTATTTCATGGGAATTTTGAGAAACTGTACTAAACCACCATATGCATGAATAGTGTGGTGCAGAAAATTTATTTTGCCTGCCTAGAATGTTGGGAAAATGTAGTTGAATATTAGTCCTTACATTATGTTAGACTGGAAGTGGGGGCCATTAATAGACAACCTCCTACATTTTTAAGTATTTTTTTAATTCGAACAAATGATATCTCTCTAAATGCCACCAGACTTGGTCTTGGTCCGTGAGACTGTAGCCTTTATTCACTTCCCAGTTTCTTTCATTTCTATTACCTCTCTTTTGAAGGCTTCTTGAAGTACTGGCTAAGGGTATCAGTTGTCTTAGAAAACTTGGAGATCCCATCTCTCTTCTGTGTGCTTAGTTCCACTGTTTTCCTCGGTAACAAGTAATGAATATACAGGGTCCGGCAGAAGAAGGCCTGCTTGAGTGTGGTTGATAGGGCAATACTATGGGTGAAATAATTTGTAATTTTAATTTGAACATTTCACCTAAAATGTTATATGTTGTGCTTGAGTGCGATAGTTATGTTATAGAATTGCATGCTTATGATTTTGCAATAAAAGATTTTGTAATAAAAAAGGCATTATTTGCCCGGCTGGTGTAGCTCAGTGGATTGAGCGCGGGCTGGGAACCAAAAAGGTCCTGGTTCGATTCCCAGTCGGGGCACATGCCTGGGTTGCAGGCCAGGTTCCCAGTGAGGGCCATGTGAGTGGCAACCACACATTGCTGTTTCTCTCCCTCTCTTTCTCCCTCCCTTCTCCTCTCGCTAAAAATAAATAAATAAAATCTTTTAAAAAAAGCCATTATTTGTGCCAGACCCTGTATTTAGAGATAAATACAGTTTGTGACAAAAGGTGTGCTTGCAGAGTAGTATGCTATTTTCCTTTACTTTTTCTGTGGTATTGCAAACAGTCATGCTTGTGTGCTGCAGGTTGTTATAGGTAGGAATAAGACTTGGTTGAGAAATATCCAAAAATGCTTGTTATATACACAAGACTGGAAAGTGATCAAGATAGGCTTCTAGGAGGGTGGTGGTAAATTGGCCAGACCTGGAAGGTGTAACATGATTTCAACAAGTACAAACAGGGTAAGCAAGTGTAAAGAAAGAAAGAACAAAATTTGTATAGAATAGAGAGCAGGCCCATTTGGCAGGAATGTAGAGCACAAATAGGGATATGCTAGGACTAAGGCTGGAGAAGAAGTTTGGGGTTAGATTGTGAAGAGCTTTATTAATACCAGCCTAAAGAGATTAACTTACTGCTTGTAGGTTTTGGGGTGCCACTAAAGAAATTTGAATAGGGGAGAAATACATGTTGCTGGAGGAAAACTGTTTTCACTATAGCTATAATTACAAAGAAGGAAGGGCCAAGAAACTAATTAGACTCTTAGCAAAGGTAAGATTTTGAAGGCCTTCCATGCTAGAAACTTAAGGAATAAAAATGAATGTGATATAATGCCTACCTCTTGGGATCTATAATGGAAAAGCCTGAATGTTTAAATAGATTATGGTAATACAGTGTATGGTTAAGTTTGATGACAGGTTGCTACAGAAACAAATGGTTCTAGAATTTGGATGTGTAGGAGGCTGGAGAAAGACAAGGGTGGCATCAGAAAGGACTGACATTTGACTTGTCTTAAAGGGTAGAAAGAATTAGTGAATCTCCGAAATTAAACAAAAACATTTCTTCCTAGTATTGTCAAGCAGTTTTCTACAAAAATACGACTTGTCAAAAGTTCACACTGTGTAACAAAACAAAATATTTAAATTATTCTAAAGTCCAGAAAGCCTTTCCCAGTTCTTATTTAAATTTTTTCTTGCCTCTGGCTTCTTCCTTAAATTGTTAATGAATTCTGTGTGTATGTTGGTCTTTGCTGAAGAGATTAGAAGAAACAAAGAGGGCAGGGTGAAGGTCCTTCTACTTGGGGAATACACTGAACAGATGTTGAGTATATAACAGTGAACAAAAGATAACTGTTTCTGCTTTCATGAAGATGTCCAATATGCAGATATTCAGCAAATGCAGAATTTAAATTCCAGAGAAATTTATGTTAGGCATACAGATTTGGGCCTAATTCTTAAGATGATGGATAGACTAGAGAAATAGATGAATTTGAGTTTAGAAGATAAGGGGGCAAGGAAGGGAATCTGGGGGTGCAGAGGGCACAGGATGGAAAAGTAGCCAGCAAAGATGATAGAGCAGCCTACAATAATGAAATCACCAACTTTTTTTTTTTTTAATCCTTGTCCCAGATGGATAGCTCCCAGTTGATCCACTGTCGGGAGCTCGTGGCACATCACCTTTCTACTCTGCAGTCTTCCCTGCCTCTAAATTCCGTTTATGTCTACCGTCCCCTCAAGCACACCCTGGTGCCCTGTGACAAAGGAGTGTTCAGATTACATTCCTCCTCTGTCCCAGGCCCAGATTTCTCCAAGGACAGCAGCAAACCAGAAGTGCCAGTCAGAAGTACAGCAGCCTTCTATCATCATCTCCCAGCTGCCAGCGGGTGCAAGCATGCCTCTGCTAAACGCAAAGTAGAGGAAATGGAAGTGGATGACTTCTATGATGGAATCAAACGGCTTTATAATGAAGATAATGCTTCAGAAAATGTGGGTTCTGTGTGTGGCACTGATATATCAAAGCAAGAGGGACACGTTTCCCCTTGTCCACCTTTGCAGCCTGTGTCTGTCATGTAGTTTCAGGTGTTGCCTTTAAGTGCAAACTGAGGTATACTACTCTGGGAACAGGAACATGGAAGACCAGAGCAGGCTATATAAAGGTATATACCTAATCAGGCTGATTTGAAGTGAGCCAGGAAGAAAAAAAATTTTATTGTGGTTAATTAAAATGCAACATTATTTAAGCACTTAAAGATCAAAAAAGTATAAAATTGAAAAGATCCAACAATTTTAAGTAGAACATTTCTTTGTAGTATTTGTCAGTTTCACCCTTTATTCTGTGTAAATGTAATGTAGGTTGCCCCCATGTCAAAAATTTACATTCAGTGTTTTCAAAGTTGCAAAATTCATAGCTAGCAAGCCCTCTCCCCAGTGTCAGGACTTAATTTTCCTCTTGCTTTTGCTTGCTTCTTAATTGATACTTAATGAATTTTATGCATGTTGATCTGTAGCCTGACTTCCACTGAGTAGGAAATCCTCAAAATTATTTGTTAGCAATTTAGTGAACAAATTATTTCAGCTTGACAGCCTTGTTTAATCCATGATTCAGATTCAAATTTACTTCAAAATTGCCCCATGTAAATCAGAAGTGGTAATAGAAAAAGGACTCACATTACCATGTTGATGTTTGTGTTTGTCTCATTTCCATTTCTAGGATCTGGAAACAAAATTATTATTTTCGATTATCTTAAACTGAAGCTTAAAAGTGGTGTGTAATTAGGACACAGATTTGTTGAAATGTATTTGGCATTTGCATAAGAAATTTGTGATAAATATGTCCAGGTGCTCACCAAAGAAAAATGTAGTAACTAAAATTTATATATATATTTTTTGGTAACTGATCAACTCTTTTTCACTTTATAATCAGTAGGAGAGACCATTTAGATGTTGGGGCAGCTCTATGATTTGGGTCTGTAACATGTAATAACTAAGTTCAGTACCCTAGTTTTATGTTGTTAAGCTATTAGTATTTTCTCGATAAAAGTTATTTTCTCTTGCCTCCCAAGCCCACCTATGTTTCTCTTAATGACTTCTGGAATCTGAGCTCCCTGTGCAGTCTGAAGAAGGTATTGCAGTCAGAACCAACCATGTACTGATGATAAAAGCCTCTGGTAGCAATAAACGTTGTCCTTAACCATGTTGTATCTCTTTTTTTCTGCTTGTGAAGAGGTGCAAGTTCCTGATTGCTTAGGCATTGTTATCTAAACTGGAAATTAATTAGAATACTAAATATGCTTTACAGCAAATAAAACATGAAGGAAATGGGATTTAAATATGAAGGATGTAGGTTTTTGACAAAGAATTTTTATGTTATTTTCTCACTAGTGGGTTGCGGACCTTCCAAACAGTAAATTCTCATCTTAATGGAACTCTTTGTGAGGGCAGGCACAGATGCACATTTAGCTATCTGGCATTTTAAGCTATTAATTTTGTTCCAGTTTAGCAGTGGAAGAGTATTCTCAGGTCAACATCTGACTTTCTTGAAATTTTTGTGGTAGGGTTACTACCTACCTACTTAAGACTTTACAGCCCAATCAAAGCAAAAACTTGTACTTACATGCAGCTAAAGTGAGGAGGGAAGATGGGTGAAGATAGCAAGAGAATGGCTTTGCAGGTATACATTAAAATATCTCACTTTTCCTATTTTTCCTCTGGTTCTCTTTTTTTTAAGATTTTTTTTTTTTAAGACTTTATTTATTTTCAGAGAGAGGAGAAGGAAGGGAGAAAGAACAATGTATGGCTGCCTCTCACATGGCCCTCATTGGGGACCTAGCCTGCAACCCAGGCATGTGCCCCGACTGGGAATCGAACCGGGACCCTCTGGTTCCCAGCCCGCGCTCAATCCACTGAGCTACACCGGCCGGGCTGGTTCTCTTTCTTAATTCTCCTGAACTGTGGGAGCTTCGAGAAGTTTACAAGTACATGTTCACCATTTCCAAAAAGTAAATGGCACTTAAATTCTTCCCACCTCCACTTAACAGATGGGTAACATTTTTGTTATGTAAAAAGCTAGTGATAAAATTGAGTCTAGATTCAGAATGCTTCATTTGTAGTTCAGTAGCTACATTGAACAGAAGTTAGAGTGACAGGAAGAATTTAATTACTTGATCTTGAGGTTTCCTAATCTTATAAAAAATTATAAGTAAATCAGTTTGGAACATAGTTATTGTTTTCATGGGTAACTGCAGTGGGACAGTTGGGCTGATAGCTGTTAAGCCTCAAAGCTTCACCAATTAAATGAAATGATAGTACTTTGGAGACAGATCCTCCTGAGCACTATCCCATAAGCCTGGGCTCTTGGAGAATTTTGGCTGAGGGGTCTGAATTAATGGATTGAGACAAAAAGCACAATATTCTTGAAAAGTGTGGAATTTTCATTAAGAACATTCCTGCTGTTAAATTAGATTCTGTTTTACCTGACATTACTCTCATTAGCCTATCCCAAGTTACTTGACTTAAATCTGGGCATCACATCATAAATTACTCTCCCAAGATTTGGAAACTTGACCTTTATGGATCATAATTGCCTGGTGCCTCCTGGTGGTTAGAAGACTCACCATTTCATGAAGTCTGCACACAGGCAACGGAGTAAACTTGATGGGCGTAAATTATTCTCTCATCCTCCATTGAGCAGAAGTGAATGTGCATGTTCTGTCTCTTGAAGATTAGACTAGGAGAGGCTAAATGTGTACTTCACTCTCTCTGCAAGAATGGAACGAGGTTGGTTTTCTGTGGCGAACTCTACAGGTGGTGTCTTAATTGAGTGGCGGGGGAGAGAAGTGTCCCCAAATGTCAGATATAATTGATTTATCAGAAATGTTCCTGAGCCCGGCTGGTGTAGCTCAGTGGATTGAGCGCTGCCTGGGAACCAGAGGGTCCCGGTTTGATTCCCAGTCAGGGCACATGCCTGGTTGCAGGCCAGGTCCCCAGTGGGGGCCATGTGAGAGGCAACCATACATTGCTCTTTCTCCCTCCCTTCTCCTCTCTCTAAAAATAAATAAAATCTTTTTAAAAAAATTAAAAAAAAAAAAAAAAAAAAGGAATGTTCCTGAAACTATGCCTTTGGCTCTTAATGAAGCTAGAATGTAGCTCTTCACTCAGCCAAGCTGATGTGAGAATCTGAGCCTCCATTCCCACTTTTGAGGGAATTAATGAGACACACATTGGTATCTGCCCCCCACCCAAAAACAGTTCTTGTATTAGAGCCAACATGTATGTGTATTCTGCACACTCTGCATACCTGTATTTTCAAACTGTCAGCTTACTGTGAATTCCTGAAACAAAGTTGTTCTTGTGCATTACTGCCCAAAGCAGTATAGTGGTCTTTCACTTAAAATGTGATTAAGTGCCCTGGCTGGTGTGGCTCAGTAGATTGAATGCCAGCCTGTGAACCAAAGGGTCGCTGGTTAGATTCCCAGTCAAGGCACATATCTGGGTTGTGGGCCAGGCCCCCAGTAGGAGGCATGCAATAGGCAACCACACACTGATGTTTCCCTCTCCCCCTCCTTTCCCCTCTAAGTAAAATCTTTAAAAAAATGTGATTAAGTCACTGATGCTTGGCCAACATGGTGGCAGCTTATTATCTTCATCCTTTAGGTAGTGTGTACATTTTTAACTGGAAAGGGAGGATACCATGCCAGACGTTCTCCCAACCATGCTTGGACACAGCGTGCCTGGTGCACATTAACAAGTTGAGGGTTAGAGAGTCGTCCAATGCGGTATAGCTAAGACTTCAACAAGGTTCAAATTCTGACTCTTCAAATCTTTAGCCTTTACGTTTGATATCATGAAGTTTTCTCTAACATGTAATTGTTACTTCTAAAGCCTTCAAAAATCTTGAAATTAGCCTTTAAACTGTTATCCTATTAACAGTCTTCCATACCTGTCACTGTTTCGAGCTTTGGCCACTAGATGGTGCTTCTAGGAAAATGAAACATCTTTTAAGTTTCTGGGAGAAACTGAGTTGTTTGGGAATGAGTGAACACTTGTTGCTAGGCAATATTCAACATTATTTGCAGTTACAAGTTCATGTCACTTAAGGCACAGGAGGTGAGCAAGATCTGCTATGGTATGGGGTAGATGATGGCTAGGTATTTCTCATACCAAAAGTAAAAAAGTTACACAAATTAAACCTTGATGCTTGCGGTTTGAGTTGGATTTGACCAATCATTAGGTCGACGAAGATGAAGCGCAGGGTTTTGTAGCACAGCTTACATCAAGGAACTGAAACAAGAGTCTTCCCTCACTCTGTTGAGGTTAGTCGTTTTCAAGATGGACTAATAAGACCCAGGTGTAGGGCAGAAGCATACTCTTCCTTTTAACGTCTTGATGATTGTAAAGGCATAAGAGGTAACTAAGAATGACTTTACTGGAGAAATCTGAGGAGAGCTCACAACTCTAGTTTTTTAGTTCCCGGGAACTTCCGAGTTAAGGATGAAATGAGAACCATTCCCTTTCTCTTGACTCTTCAAGTATACAACCTTCAGAGCAGACAAAATGCCAGAATTGTTGGCCTTATTGTGTTACACAACAGTGGGGGAGTAGAAAAGCGTAGGCCTAGTGAACTGTTTCTCATTTGTCAGAAACAGTTTATTGGGCAAGAGGACAATGCAGAATGAGGGAGCAACCTTAAACACGCAACCACTGAAAAGCAATGAGGGGAGGGGTGCTTTCGCTCTTCGGACTACAATCTCTCCTGCAGTTCAGCATAGAAAGGGTTTACCTTTGTAGTCTAGAAGTTTGCTTACAGAATAGAAGTGCCATTCATAGTTTCTGACTATATCCTCAGCAGCGTAGGCCTGGTGCAGTATATAGAATATAGTGTTTGCTATGAGGGTGTGGGAAAGGTGGGTAAATGGATGTGAATAAAGGGCAAGGAGAGCCGGAACTACAGCTCCAGAGGTCTGAAAGCATTGTGCTGCAGCGTGTGGTTGAGCCAAGCTCTTCATAGAACGTTTTTCTGCATCCTTCCCCCATACACACCGGCTGTGTGGGACAGGGACCGACCTTGTGTGATAGCCTCTAGCCTCCTCGGACCTATCAAGGTGCCGTAATTCTGAAGGGGAAGTTTTCACAGTGAACTGAAATGGCACTCAACTTACAGCACCGCAAGTGTGCAACTGATTTTGAGCCTGATGTGAAATCAGTCGGGCCACACCTGTGTGTTCCACTGACAACTAAAACCTCATTTATATAAAGCTACTTGTTGGAAAGGGAGGTGAGTGCAGACCTAGACTCATAATGAATCTTCAAATGAACACATTCTATCCCTTCACCGGCAGTGGAGGTGCCAGTGCCTGGTGGAGTGTTCTGCAAGTCAGATGGCATCAATCACAAGGACTAAATACTGTGGTCTTAAGAATTCCAGTACAAGGATATACGAAGTGAGCTATACCCTGTCGTCTCCAGGTGGAAAGATGAGTCATCTGCAAAACTGAAAGGTTTTGTGTAGAAACGTCATTAGGTTTTAAGATACTGGAACGGTTTACCCATAAATTGGGCCAACAGTAGGGGAAAAAAACCCAAAAACTAAACTAAGAAGGAAGTTCTTTTGATAGGTACAGTTGATGAGAAAGTTTGGCCAAGCATATTAGGAAAATGAGCTAATTTTATCTGCCCCACCTCAGCACACACTGATTCAGAAAATCAGCTCTCTCTCATGTAAGTACGGTGGCCGTCTCGAGCAGACTAGACCACGTGTGTAACAATGAGGCAGAACCTGTATCCAAAGTCAAGTAATTATTAAGAGATTTAATGGAAAATAAAAAGCTTGCCTGATACCAGTGGAAATAGGTTCAGATGGCTCAATTCTTGCTTTTCCAGTCTACAGTGGGATAAGTGATTTTTTATTATTGAAGATGATTAGCCCTGGATGGTTTCTTAGCCAGCCAGACCTTGAAAACCTACGAGTGTTATTAGCACTTGAGGAAAGGAACCTGTTGAAGTAAAATGCCAGACCAAGAGATGGCAGTGCATTTGACCAGTGGCACGCGTTCGTGCCAGCTTTCCCGAGGTGGCTGAGCGGAGGCCACCCTACTTCTAGGAGCTTGCTCCCCCCTCCCATTAAAATGATTACCATTATACTTCCTTTAACCTGGGGACTAAAGAGGGAAAAAAGGAATAGGAACAATAGACTACACATTTCTCTATGTTAAATCATCCTGCTTAATTTGATTTTTAAATTGTGTTGAAAAATGTCTACAACCTGATGCAGAATTTGTTTTTAAAATGAGTTCTCGGGTAAAGATGAAAATATTTAAAGGAATAACTTTTGTACTTAGTGACTGCAGTGATTTTACATACAATGTTTAATATACAATTGATATGTTAATTTGTCACATTCTGGCGTCAGCTGAGGAGTGGGTACCCACCCATCCATACCTTCCAACTACTGGTCACTAGCAGATTTCTCTCCTTACAGATTATCCTGGAGGGGATGGCTCTTTACTCGTTAATTTCATCATTTAATCTAAGTAAAGAAAGACTCTTGCTCATCCAATTGCTCTAAACTTCTTTCCAAGAATTGAATGATTCAAGAGGCAGGGACTGTTCCTACATTTCACCTTTCAATAGAGGCCTATGTTACCATTCCTGATCCGAAGGATCTGCATCACATGCAGCTGATGCCACCAATAGTGTTTTTGTGATCTACCTAATATGGGACTGAAAAAATGATGGAAATAAGCAGACTGTAGACAAGTAATAAAAGGTAACTTCAAATGTAAGCTGATGCTCCAAAAAAGAAATAAATTTGAAAACTGCCCCTAAGAGGTGACTGCTAATAGAGTAATCTAACCTGTCACAAATGGGATGAGAAATCACAGACTCAACTGGCAAAACTGTTGAGTGTTTGGATATGGGTACAAGTCCCTGCAGATTTTTTTTTTTTTTTCCAGACATAGAAACCCACCTGGGTAATTCTGAGAAGACTGGATTCTGATCTGCTGCTAATGACGCTGTAGTCTGGGACAGGATATGTACTTGTTCAGGGTTCGTTCCCCATGGTCCAAAACACAACTCTGGACACAAGGTAAAGCAGAGCTTCACAATAAATAAAAAGGCGAGATGGACCAGAAAGTTATTTCAAGGTACCTTTAAATAGAAATTGAGTCCCAGAGGCAGAAAAGTCATCTACCCAGTACTGGCACATTTTAAACATGATTAGGATTTGTAAGTCAAAACCTCAGTGACAGTAAAGGGTCTTTTTGTTGATGTGTCTTGAGATGAGGAAAACATCTTAAACAGAATTCTGTGAGTTCACTCAAATTTCGCCTTGAGCTTAAAACTGCCTTAATTTTGATACCAAAACTTAAGTTTGAATAACCAATACATAAAACAATCGGCTAACTGGAAGTTTTTTCCCCCCCAAAGCAGAACCCCAAATCAAAACAACTTATGTAAGGGATGCAGGTAACAGAAAGTCAAACAGAGCAACAGTGGTTCCTGAGTTTAAGGAAGGATGCCCACTTCTCTCTCTCAAGAGGCAGATGGTCAGCTGAAAAATAAAAACATTGTATCAATAGAACACACCAAAAAAAAAAAAAAAAGATGCAGCCATCTCTGTTCATGCAATACCAAATGTTTAAGAAAAAAAACCCCAAACTCCAAAACAACCCTTAAAATTAACAAAAGAGGAAAATGTTGCCCAGACTTTATGATCTGATTGATGGTTGCGGGTCCTGATGGGGTTGTTCAGAATGCCACTTGTGGGGCAGAGAGGTCTGAAGTTAACGAGTTAATCTGGAGTTAATCTGAAGGTGATGGCCACCTCAGATTAGGGTACATGCTGTCTTCAGTCCGTGAGCTCTTGGACAGTAGCTTCAAGACCATGACAGCTAAGCAAGTGGATCCCAACACATGGCTACCTTGGGTCTTGGCCCCAGTTCTCTCTTTTACTTAATTTCCTTTAGTATAACTGGTTTTGGTAGTGACAAGTCACTTTAGTCACCACTATGGGCAGTGGCTTGTAAACAGACATTGACAAATACAAACAGCAGTGAAATATTCGAGCCAGACTTTAAAAGAAAAGGAGGCGATGGTGGAATGAGGTAACTTCCCCAACACGTGTGAACACACAGCTCCTGCTCTTCTAATGCGCTATGTCCATTAGGAGAGAGTAGGGCTTGTCAACAGGATGGTTACATAAAGAAGAAGCTACAGAAGAGAAAAAAGAAAGGTTCAGATTCAAATGTAATTCTTCAGCTTAAAATAAAGAGCTCCTCTCTAATGAACTGTGAAAGAACGGCAGCGTGTCAGTTAAAGGGATGACTTCCCCTGAGCACGGGTTTGAGCAGCAGCAGCGTTGGCAGCAAAGGCGAGGGAAGAAGAGGACGCCTCAGCTGGGTCTGGGGCTCCAGGGACACTGATAGGGACAGGCAGGTATGGGAATGGTGGAGAAAGGTGGCAGAGATGGTATGTGACGTACAGGACACCACGTGTTATCTGGGAGAAATTGGTGCGGCCCAGATGGTAGCATTTGAAGTCCACCAGACAAGGCAGGAAAGCATGACTCTTCCCTATTTCTTTTTTCCAGTATAATTAGCATGGGTACATATGCATATCAAACGGTGACTAAAAGAACTCACAAAAGGGCACACAATGTTTGGGTAAAAAATATATTTCCCCCCACTTATGTCTTGGCACTAGTGAATTATGCATAGATTACCTGTCCACCACTCTCCTACCTTAACAGACACCAAATTACTGAGCATGTTTGCTAAGTGATACTTTCATACTTGGAAAAAAAAATGATATGCTTCGCATCAGTACAATTATTTTAGTTTTTTAAGAAAAGACAAGTCTAACATGCAGCTTACATATATGACAATTTTGCATTAACACAAAGTAGATTACACAACAGTTTTAGAAACACATTGGTTATTTTCAAACAGCAAAATGACAGTGATCTACAACTACAGTTTAAGGCATATCAGCATATTTTAAAATTAAGAAATAGACAAAGTTCTAATGCTGTTCACAGCTTAATTTTCAATTTATTTAAAAAAATTCCCTTCATACCTACATACAATCTAGACTTTGTAGGCCATTTCCACTAAAGAGTCATCACATATGTATTCTGTCAATGGAACCAAGACTTGACAAGTTCAAACACTTGCAGATGGAAAAGCGAAGGGGTCTGAAGGGACAGTTTTGGTAGGACCGACCACACAGACAGCAGAACATGGGTTGGTAACAGCTGAAAACCTGATTGAACGGTTTGTATGTGAAACACTCACGGATATGTCAAGAAAGTGAGGAAACCAAGTCGATTTGTTTGAGGTGCACAAGATATGAAGAATAAATTACTTTTATTGCTGGTGAGATTACAAAGCAGAAGAGGAAGGTAAGTAACCTGTGCCCAGCTTTATGGTAAATGTTCCCCTGGCTACGATGCCCTTTCTGGACAAAACTGTGACCCGTTAATAAAGAGCCCAAGCTGGAAAATGTAACTTCTGAACTTCCAATAAATTCTCATAAATGTTTCTCCATCATACCCTTCTGCACATACAACTATTACGTGTATTTTAAGTCCAGGAGAAGCAAAAAGTTGGCCACTGTGGTTGAACAGAAGATTTTTAGAGCTGTTTGGCTTTAAAAAAAAGAAGTGCTCACTGCTGGCAGTTAGCCCAAGGGCAAGGCCACTAATGTAAGATCACAAAAAATGAAGCAGTCACAGCGGCAGCTAGCATAAACATCTTTTCTTCTTGATTTTCTCCATTCCTCATTCCAGCTTTATTTACATAGTCAGAATCAAAGCCCCTCTGTAGTATCCAGTGACACTCACGGTGCTGTGTGACAGAGTGGAGCTAGTGAATTCTGACTTCCATATCGACACCAAGGAAATACTGACTTTATGTGTTTCTTGTAAAAAGGCTGTAACTGTATAAATGTGGCCACTTCAAATATATTTAGTTTTTCTTTTTAAACCAAAAGCTACTCAAACCATTACCACTCTACCCCATTCCAAAAAGGAAAAAAAAAATCCATCTATCCCATGTTTCTCTTAAAGTCAGAAAAATCTCAAAGGTTTCTTACTACTGTACTTACATGCAAAGGCGAAAGCACATCCAATTAGATTTGAGGGTATCATTTATTCCGTGCAGAGCCAAGGACTACTGTGAAAAAAGGCACAGATACAGAAAGGAAAGAAGGACAGCAATAACAAACTAAACAGGGCCAGGAGCAGGGGGAGAGAAAAGTTCAGAAGCAACGCATTAAAATAAAAAGCTCACTAGTCTATATATTTCTTTTGACTTTTTATTCCCTGACTCGCCATATGATTTATTTTACTGTGAAAAATTTCATGGAAAAAATGAATCAATAATCTTGGAGTCAAAGTCAGCTGGACACCTTTCACAGCTAGGCTCACTTTAAAGAGGTTTTAGTGACACATAAAAAGTGATAGGAAGTGATGCACTTTTAGAATTTACAAAGCACAAAAATGGTCACACAAGCAGTGGTTGAAACAAGCATACAACAAAAGTATTCACGTTTTGTCTGGGGCAAGCGCACGAGCAAATTCAGCCCAGGGTTGGACTCAGCATGCCAGCGAATACTTGGCGGCTCCACAGCAAGCATCCCACCAGAATCATTAAAAAACAAAAGCAAAAAGAAAAACCTTGGCCCAGTTCCTCTCAAACCTGTCTCTACACCATGACTGCTGCTCCGAGCGTGCCGTTTCTGACCCAGCTTAGTTTGGGCTTCAATGAAACTGATTTTTTACTTTACCTACTTAAGCCTAAATCAGTTCACGGGAGACCATCCCTTTTTGCCTTAAGAGTATGGCTGAGGAGCAAGAGAAGGCAAAGATAATTTTTATTGGAATCAACTAGAGACCTACTAATTAAAAAAAAAAGTGTGTCTGTGTGTCAAGGGAGGTACGGGGTTGTCTGTCCTATTTACTTTGTATGTGAGTGACGAGTCCAGAAGGAAACCGCAGAAGGAAATAAAGGATCGGGTTCATGAAAAATGTTATTCTTTCAAGTAAGAAACAGGAGACGACAGAGGTAGAGGGACAGCTAGGAGGATCTTGTTACTAGAGGGGAAAAAATCCAAGAAGACGAAAGGATAAGCCTTACAAAGGAACAGTATAGAAAAGAGATTATATGCGCCCCTTTCCATACAATTTGGGGTGATGGGCCATGGACGTAAAGAGGAGGTGAGTAAGCTGGTTGTGAGCAGAGAGGTGAGGAAATTCCTTCACGACAACTGCATTTGAAAGACCAGCTGTTCTATTCTTTTTTTCCCTTTCTTGCCAAATACCGAAAGGGCACTGTGTAAGGAGGCGGGGCGTGAAGCTGAACTCCTCCTTTCTGCGACTTGGGTTTGCGTGGTGCTCCTCCAATTTCTACCTGAAACTGACAAGGTCCCCTCAAATTTGCGCTGCAGGTGACACATCATTTACAACACATTTTTGGAAGGATCTCTGAAAATTTTATTCTCGTGATTACTGAAAAATGTTATTGGAAGTACCGGCATCCTGGCACCGGTCATTAGGTCCCCCCTCTCAGCCCACCGAGAGCGAGTTCTGGTGTGTGGGGAAAGCGTGCTAACGTAGGTAGTGAGTAGTTTGTGCAGAGCCCATTGTCCTTCGCGGCTCTCCTACCGAGCAATGCTGGGTTACCCAACCTTTGAGACCGCTGATTGTGAGACAATGACTGTGCTCACTTTTTTTCAGTGCAACCTGGATCCTCTCTCAGATATCATAGTTTTATCATAGTTTTATTACAGTTTGACTCGGTCAGAATTTGAGAGATAGGGGTGCAGACACATTTGTAAAGCCATAAGCAGACAGTCGGTCTGAACAGACTCACAACCCAGACCAAATAATGTTATAATAATGAGCAATCCATGCAAGTTTAAAAGTCATATGAAGCTTACCCACTTGTCTGCCTATGTGCAAAGCTATCTTGGGTTTGGGGTAGGTGAGGAGAGGAAACAGAGTGAGTTCAGGACGTTTGCCATCATGGAGATGAATAATTAAGAAAAGGAAGTTGTCATGGCTATTCAGGTTTATAGTTCGGCTGCTGAGGTGGTGAGTTTTCCTGTCAGACGTACACGTAGCAATTTACCCTCCTTCCCCAGTCCAAAGCAACATATAAGTAACAGGCATGCTTCCTGCTGCCACTCAGAACAGGCATGAAAGGCAAATCATTTACTTCCCAGAAACAAAGTTCAGCTGCATAGAGCTTTTGCTGTTATTCCCTTGTTATTGGTGTCTGGGGAAAGGTAAAAAAAAAAAAAAAAAAAAAAAAAAAGACACAGATGGCAGAGATACAATATTACTGCAAAAGCAGGTGAATGCGGGACCATCCTTGGCTTGCCAGGCTTTATGTGAAGCTTGCACTGCAAGTTAAAAAACAAAACAAAAAAGTTAGAAATAATAATAAATAAAAAAGAAAGGAAAATTTGGAGCGCCAGCACCAGCATTCGGTGATGGTGAATTGCTCATGCAATGATCATGGAATTGACAGAAATTAAAACCAAAAACTTGAGTAAGCTGTTCTACTTGACAAGCAAAAGCAACACTTTAATATTGAATTAAAGACCATGTGGTTAGTTTCCATTTGCACGTAATTTCGAATTCACAAGTGACTTCTTGAAACTGCTACATGTTCTAGTGGAAGAATTTATTGTTTTTTCATTTTCTCCAATAACGCAAAACCATTATCTATTAGGTTAGATTTGTGTATCACATCTGTACTGAATAGAAGTTGCAGCTTCCGTTTATGAGCTGGAGTAAGAGAATAAATGTGCCATAATGACTTCGAACAATTAACTTGGAGCTCGGAATGCAGTGGATGGAGGACATGCTATTAATCTACTTGGGAAGGAAAAAAAGGGACAGTCATTGCACAGGTACAGCTACAGCCATGCCGGGAGCCACCCCCTCTTGTAAGTTCAAAGCGCTGCCCAATCCCAGATCCGCATGTCTAACGAGGCAAGTCCAAGACGTGCAACTTCACTCCTTAGCAAGAATCAATTAAAAACAACAACAACAAAAAAGATGAGTGAATGATTTGTGTAAACTCTTGTTATCAGATGCCAGGTACAATTTTAACAGGATGCATTTTAAAACTTTCTTTTGGGATGGATGTATCTTAACCAGCAAGTGCCTGCTGGCAATGGTGCAAAGCTTTCAGAAAAGAGGAGCGCTGTCCACTGAACAACTTACCCACGGGCAGTCCCACCACCGTGGTGCAGCCGCAAACAAGGAAAGTGACTTGGTGGCCAGAGATGGCAGGAGGTGGGGTCCAGCTAATGGTAGTGCCAGGGTTAGTTCTACTTTGTCTGTAACCTTAGGAAATGTTATATGATCTCATGCCACTACAGGTCAAGGAGAAGTATAAAGCCTTACCTATGTTAAAAAGGGAGCATGTCATTAAAATAGAAAACACAGAATTTAGAACTATTAGAAAAACTAAGTTAGGCTCTGAGGTGGACACATAGCCGGTGGATAAATAAGCATCTCATTTCACGTTTTCTCCCTGGAACAAAGCCAGCTCCTAAGTGGTATGTATGGCGACTCCAGCATCTCCTCTGGCTACCTGAGGAGGAGAGTCTCCCGTTTATGTTCAAAGTGCTGCTCTGGTTACCCTGGTTACTGTCTTTCTGTGGTCCTCTCTAACCAAAACTCTTTGCTGGCAAGAAGGGGAGTGGTGCTTTTTTCTGTTTTTTTTGGGGTTTTTTTTGTTTTTTTTTTTTTTATTTTTACACTTCAGAACTCCGACTGGCAGTTAGTTCATTTCACTGTTCAAATGGTAACACATAGAAAAGGGTAGGAACCCAGAAGTTACCAAAAACTACGTGCCATTGTCAGGCACAAAGCTTGGTGACTATTGGGCACCAAATTAAGTCTAATTCCATTAATAATACATGAGAACATATAAATAAGGCTAAAATAGAACTCACACATACTTCACATAACTTGAAAAGCATTACACATTGCTAAGGTCCAAGGCTGGGAAGAAAAATCACCTAAAATATTCAACAGGGCAAGGCAACGGCTCCCTACACTGGCAAGTCTGGTACTAGACTCGTTTCTTTAAGTGGAGGCACCATACTGAGCAGTTCTTGGCATTTTTATTGCTTAAAGGCACATCCAGTACACACGAAACATCCTTAGAACACTGCTGGTCTTTTATAAACATTTTTAGTTCTAAAATATACCTTTACATGTGTTAGTGCTTCAGGATGAGAAAAATTTACTTTGGGTTTCCTAAGCTACGAGTCAGCAGCTTTTTCTGTTTCATTCATGCCGCAGACATACACATACACACACACACACACACACACGCACGCGCGCACACGCACACACACATACCTATTTTTGTCTTGGGTTAGTTTGGATCAACAAGGGCATGATGCCAAATGGCTTTAAGTTTGTCTTCGCTGCAAGAGGCGCTGTGCCCTCCGAATCTCTGCACGGGAGCGACAGCACGAGTGACCGGCGCCCTTCCACGCGTGCAGCTGCGAAGTGCTTCCTTGGGCTGGATTACCAGCCAAGCCGTTGCCGCTCTGAGGGCTCACCTAGCATAACTAAATGCTCGGCCCTTGGAGTCTTTTCAGCACTTGGGTCTGTACCAACCCCATCAAAATGACACCCCACCTACACCAACTACTTCCTATTGCTTAGAAAATGCGCCTGCTCCTTGGCGCTCTTGACATAGTTTCTGCTGTCTCAGAGCTTGTAGAGTTTGTTCAGTGTCCTGTAAAACTCTCCTTGCATCACTGTAGCCGTGCACTTGCATTTCTACCACAGGCAATGTAACCAGATTCCTCTACAGTGAGCCTGCTTGCTCACCCAGGCTGAGTGAACAGTCCCGATGGCTGGTCTCAGTCACTGTGCAGACTCAGCCCTATCTTCTACACATACGCTTTCAGATGTGCCTTGGCCTGCTCGAGTACCAACATTTTTATTTACTTTTGTCGGCTTTCCCCCTAGAATGTTAGCACCTCAGGACGAAGAGAAGGCTCCTGAGCACATTCTGAGCTGTCGTACTGCTGCCCTCAGGGCACGCCCAGGCTGCGGAGGACAGGCTTGCCATCCTGCCGCCACGCAGCTTTCCCTCAAGGCATCTTCCTGACCACTGTGCTTCCTGTCACACCCACAGCAACGGTCACAAAACTGCACCCTCTGGTCTTTAAGGTGATTTGATAGACAGCTTCAAATCACCAGAGAGTGTCAAGGAAGGCCCGAATTTCCCACTGGGCTCAGGCAGCTGTTGTTGGAGTACCATAGGAAGTGGCCCGCACGAGAGCAGAATCTGACCCTTTGGCACTTTACATCAAAGCCATATTTAAAAATGTTTTGTGTGTGGATATGGGCGTGTCTTGAGGGTTGTTGGGGGCGTCTTAACAGGATGGGACTGTGAGCTCATTTTCGCAATAAAACAGTTCACCATCTTGCTGAATTTAGAGGAAAACTAGTGGCTACTAGCCGTTCTTCCAAATCTTTGCTCTGGGGAACAATGACTGGTTTGTCAAGCCTTACAATGCAGAATAGAAAAATAATTTTAACAATCATAATTTTAGGATGCTCGTTACCAGGAGTCATGAGGATTGCCTCCACAGAGAAGTGTAGAGAGATAAACCATCTTCTCAAAAGTCCTAGTGTCGGTGCAGGAGATGCTACTGGAGAAGAAAGGTTACTCCAGTCCCGGCTGCCCGACCACGTGGTCAAGTCTGATAAGTTAATGTCTGTGTACCCTTTAGAAATACTTTAAAAACCTTTATCGTCTTCCCTGCGCTGTAGAGAAAATACTTGCTTTTATCTTTCTGGTAATAGACCGGTTTCCAGTCTGCAAATGGGAAAAGTGGAGACATGCAAGAGGAATAAACCATTAGAGGCCCCAGCACATGGGGTGACACCCGCTTACTTTTTCTTATCCTTGTCTTTCTTGGTTTGCTGGGCCCCAGACTGCTGGGCCTGGGTCTGTAGTAACTGAGCTGCTGCTTTCTTCTTCTGGAAATTGTTCACCTCTTCCTCCAGCTCCTTCTTCTTGTCTTCCACTTTCTTCTTCTCTTCTTGGTGTGTCCGCTTTAGGAGGTCAAACTTCTCATGGAGCTGGAGAGAAAAAGAAGAGGACAAGCGTGGTGAAGGGAATGAGAAGATGATCGGTATAAGGTTATTTGGATCTGTTCAAAACCAAAGCTGCATCACGGGGCTGCATGTGCTTTACCTGCAGGGGCGAGCGGCGCCCGGTGCTCCGGGAAGAGCCACGCTGGGATGGGAAAAGCATCCCTTGGAGCCCTATTCTCTTTTAACATCTGGACCCCGTGGAGCTAAAGGGAATCCCCGCACACCTTTTCTAATAATAAAATACATTTCACTGTAAAAAGCAAATAGAAGTAAATAAAAATGATCCATGCTCGTGATAAGAAATCCGTCCACATGGTAAGAGTTGTTCTTTATATGATGTATAATGAGCATTTACTTAGAGACATATACAGTGACTACGGATGAGTATGTTGCGAAATTTCTGGCCCTTGACAAGTTGAATTTCGAAAATGACCACAATGCAGAAACCAAAACTGGAAGGGAGAAAGGAAAATATTCTTACTAGGTAATTCTAGATTTTTACCCAGCATCCACTTGGTACTTAAAGCCAACTGCAAATAAGGCTCAATTTTCCTTTCTCTGCAGCAAAACTGTGTTGATTGCTTTCTATTTAAATAATCTCTAAGTTTTAGTCATCTTTATGATGATGAATTAAAATGGGATGGTGAGAAAATTATTTAGACAATTTCATTTGTAAATGGTTTGAGCACTCGAAATACTCATTATCATCAGAGGCAAGTCTATCACACACACACTGTCTCTCTCAATGGGATGGTGTTACAGCAGAAATCCACGTGAACTTCTGGGAAGCAGTTAACGGGGCCCGGGCATCAGGAATGCGACAGAGTCAAAGGGAAGCTGGAGCAGAGAACGCAGGCCCACAAGGGGCCGTGAGCACAGGCGTGGCGTACAGAGACCACCCCCTGTCAGTGCTGACGGGCCGCCCACTGTTTAGCTCACTGAGTTACTTGGCTGATAGACTAAGACAATAATCATAGTCCCAGAATCTCAAGTCTCACATTTCAGACTCGTCTACTGAGGAAAGAGAGAGGTACAAAGAAAGCGGGGCCATGCCAGAGACCTAACATCTCGGTTTAGCTTCAGCTGTGCTACTAGCTAGGTATATGACGGTATGAATTGCTTAACCTTTGTGAGTCTCAGTTTTATCATCTGTAAAATGGGGGAGAAGAATATCTGATCCATTTTTCTCGCTAGATTAGCATGCCATGCATGTGGTAAAATCTATGTCGAAGGTACTTAGAACAGCATGAAGTCTCATAAAATGTCACGTATTAATAAAACACCTTGCTTATTTCCCTCCCTTGATAAAGGACAGATAGATGCCTTACCTCTTTCTCTGCCTCTTTAAGTTCAGCTTCTTTTTCCTTCACTCTCATAACAAACATCTGTCTCATTTCTTCTTCTTTCTTCTGAAGTTCTCCCAGAAATTCATTCCTTTTTGCTTCGTATGTCTCCTGAAGGCTATTCAAAAGTCACAGAGACAGTGTCATGGAAATTGCATATGAAATTTCAGTTCATAGATTTTCTACCCACTCTCCTCCAAAAGTAGACAAGGCTGCCACTTCCCATATTAAAGGCACATAAAACGGCACCGTCTTCTTTTGAGTTACGTGGTGACCAGAAAGACAAGTGCACCAAGAACTAGAGCTGAATCCTCAAGCACAGTGCAGCACTAACCGCTGTGTCTGCTGGCCCGTTTCATTCTACACCTATTCACACCGGGAAAGGGGGGCTGGGCTGGCTGCTATTTTCTGGATCGCACACCAGGCAGACACCAAAGATATGATTAAGAATTTTAGAAGATGGGGGTGGTATAGTGTAGGGAGAGAAACGTCGAGGTACCAGAGCCAGACAGATCAAGTTTTGGATTCTGGCCACAGCGACTTGCTGACTGAGCTGGGCAAGGGCACCGCCTCTTAGCCTCGGCGCTCCCTGTGCAAGACGGGGATGATCACGGGGGTTCAATGGGGGCACCGTGACTAGAGCACTTAGGGCTTAACCAATGTTACCCTCTCCCCGCTCATCTCCCTCCAGGCTCCAGTTTAGAAAATGGACTCAGTGAACCATCTAAAGAGACAATAGTGTTTCTAAAGATGTTCCACAACGTTGCTACTTTTAACATTGTAGTACCACTTATAAATAGAGCAGGGAGTAGTTTTATTTTTATTGCAAACCCCATCCTCCTCCTGACTGTCTACAGAATTTAGAGCCCAATATTCTAAATCGAATGCCATGAGTGAGCTTTATCTCTAAGTCAGAGCGAACATGTTTACAGAAATATCACCTTTGGTAACACAACTTGAAAACACACACCCACACCCGAACAAACAGAAACATCCGCTGACATTTTTATAAGGTGCTATTGCTATTTCTCCCTTGCAGTCCCCTAAAACAAGCGTTGTCACAGTAACACGAGCCTGCTGGTCATCCACATGTACCTGTGGACCAAAGTGCTGGCTCCATACTGGGCAGCACCTCGGGGTGACTCCAGGCACCGTGGAGAGCCACCCCCAGCCCTCACAGCTGTCCTTTAGAAAAAGAAAAGGGACATTCAGGTAGTGGGAGTGCTTGTGCATGTAGACATACAAAGAACTAAACAATTAGCCCTGGCTGGCGTGGCTCCGTGGAATAAGTGCTGGCCTGCAAACCAAAGGGTCACCGGTTCGACTCCCAGTCAGGCACATGCCTGGGTTGGGGGCCAGGTCCCTGGTGCGGGGTGCACGAGAGGCAACCACACACTGATGTTTCTCTCCCTCTTCCTCCCCCCCTTCCTTTCTCTCTGCAAATGAATAGATGAAATCTTAAAAAAATAAGAACTAAATAATTAGAAAATGTCTTAATTAGGATTGTTTCTACTTCTACAATCAATGCTTTTTATTGGCTAATTAAAAGTAAATTCTCCTGCTCTCAAGAGGATCAATACTACCAGTTAATGAGGAATCCTGTGTTTTGAGTTTCCAAGGTATATTTAGCTTCCACGTTATTTTATGAGACTGAAACAAGTTTAGCCAGCGTTAATGTTGGCTAATATTAATAGCAATATTTGGACTTGAAAATTTAAGATATATAGCCACAGAGATTAGAAATGTGTTGATGCCAGAACAAAGTAGTTCATGAATTTGGCTTTGTGAGCTTCCGATAAACTCTTCATCACCATTATTTTGGGTCAGAATTGCCAAAGGCAAAAAATGGCTTGTCCCTGCTGTGGAATTTTGGGAGAAACTTGGTTTTTGATGATCTTAGGATAATAAATACATCTCATCTTCTTTCTCACAAAGAAGGGACACCGTTTACACAAACACTACCAAGAAACACCACCCAAAATGTCCTTCAGAGATCACTAGCTCAGGAGATCTTGAACAGAGGGGTTCGCAAGTCAAAAAGACACAGGAAGACGCCGCGTGTGCTCCCCCTCTAGGAGAGGCAGCGCGCAGGGCCCCCAGACCCAGCGGCACGCCAGGGTCGCCTGGGCCCGTTTTATCGGGCTTTCGTACGCAGCTCCTCGCTCCGCTCCTGGAGGTGCCGATTCAGGGCGTCAGGTTAAGGCAAACTAACCTGTTATTTTTAAATGCTCCCCAGGTAATCTGATGTAACCAGTTTGCCATCCACTGCTTATTTTAAACGCTCCGAAAAGTCTTTCAGTAAAGAACCTATCTAAGTTGACTGACTTAGAACTCCCCAGAGATGTTCAATCAGGGAAACTTTAGAAAAATAGTCCCCTGTGCCTGGGCTGGGTGGCTCGGCTGGCTGGAGCGACGGCCCGCACACCAACAGGTGGTGGGCCTGATTCCCGTCAGGGCGCACACCTAGGCTGCGGGTCTGACCTCTGGTCAGGGTGTGTATGGGAGGCAACTCTTCTCTCTGCCTCTCTCTCCAAAGTCAGGAAACATATCCTCAGATAATCCACAGAGACAATGTGCTCTGGACAATGCTACCCAGAATACCGAGAACTCTCCAGATGACTCTGCCTTTCGTAGTCCCAGCCACACCCACCTTGTGCTCCTGTTTCTAGATACATTTTCACACTATGGGTCATGACCCAATCAAGGGTCTTAACCAATATATTAAAAGGAAAAAGTCTGAGAGAATAGGATGGAAAATACCAGAGTGCAGTACAAACAATAAGAGCAAGTACTGCTTCATGAAATGTGTACACTTGGATCATAACATAGAACAGATTTTACAGTAAAGGATGCAGCTTTAAGTTGGAAAGCTGTGTCCTAGGGAAAGACTAAGGAGCCACGCTGCTGCTGGGCAGGTGGCCTCCGCCAAGAGTCCGGTAGCAGTTTGACATCCTGGGCTGGAACAGGAAAATGGGCTCCATTAATGCGACTCATTAGATCACTGTATCCTATGAAGTCTGACACTGGAAATGATCAGCAACGTATAAGAAAGACATCAGCCCTGGCTGGTGTGGCTCAGTGGATTGAGCACCAGCCTGCAAACCAAAGGGTTGTTGGTTCAATTCCCAGTCAGGGCACATGCCTGAGCTGTGGGCCAGGTGAGGCAACCACACACTGATGTTTCTCTCCCTCTCTTTCTTCCTCCCTCCCCTCTCTACAATAAGTAAGTAAAATCTTTAAAAAGAAAAAAAGAAATCATAAAACCTCATTTCAAAGGAGTCACAAACTATAATAAGTGATTTAGAAACGACTCAGAATCACCACAGCATTCACAGAAATAAATATTCCCCAGGATCCTCTACCAACTGAAATGTAAATGAGGTGCCAGAATCCCCTCCCAATGCTTCCAGTCAGTGAAATCCAGTCCAGAAGGAACTGGTTCTACACTATCCACTCGCAGATACCTAAAGTGATGGTATCCTTTGCAATTTTTAGCTCTTCCAACTTAATTTTTAATTTCAGTTATTAACACTCTTTCTAAGTGAGAAATGTACGATTTTTCATAAGGCTTTAGGCTGGTTTGAAACTAGGATTTTTTTCTTCTTGTTTTTCTCCTAATAGCCCTTGGTTGAGGCAGGTTTTGTTCATGGAAGTCAAGGGAAGGGAGAATGAATACAGACACTTCAGTTCGTCCTTCCTTCCAACAGTTTACCCGGCACGATTCCCTCCGAACACATCACAGTCTCCTGGAACCACCGGGTGCGGGGCATGCCAGGGTGTAACACGTCACCATTGTTTATGGAGCAATTTACACTGGGAGTTCACAGACCCTCACAACCATGCAGTGAGGTTGGTATTGTCACCTTCCATGTCACAGATGGAGAGATCTGGACACGGAGTGTTTAGCAACCTGTTCAGTTCACACAGTAAGGAAGTGACAGAGTGGGGGTCTGCACCCAGGCCGCCCGGCTCAGAGGAGAGCTCCGCCCTCCACACTGCACTGCTCGGCTGCCGGCCGGAGGCCGGCATGCTCTTAAAAACAACAAACCGTCTCACAGGCCCAAAAACTTTGTGATCTCTAGAGAGAAGGGTGGCAACTGCGCACTTTCTGTGACCTGACAGGCAGAGTCAAGGAGAAGGGGGTATATTCTGAGATGAGGAAGGAGTGGTTCAGACAGGGACTGCTGAGCAAAGGGCAGTGGCATCGCAGGAGAAAAGCAGGGACAAGACCGGTCCCCACTCACGTCCTCGATCCCTTCCCTCTACGCCAAACGCCAGCCAGAAAGGGGCAGTGGGGTCGTGGGCTGAGGGCAGCCAGGGAGCTGTGCTTGGGTTGTGACCTGGCCTATTATACAGAAAGTCCTTTTACTAGAACTGACTATCTCCTGATCTAGCCCCACTCCTTGTTTTACAGATGAGGAAACTGAGGCCCAGACAGGTTGAGGGCTGAGTAACGGTAGGGTCAAGACTTGAACCCAGACTGACTCTTTGCCCAAGCTCTTCAGCCCTGCCTGCATGCCTGGATCCAGATGAGGGAGAGAGCCAAATGCGTTCGATTTTTATCGCAGTTGTTTTGTTCCGTCTCTAGGCATGGGGAAAAAAAACCTTCATGAAAAAATAAAGACAGCCTCTCCCACACAAAATCCATTTTTCATCAGGTTTAGAAACCACAGAGTAGGCCTGATTTTGTAGGGACTCTTTTTTGGTCGATGTATTTCAAGGTTAAGTTAGCTAAACTTGCTGGCATAAAAAGGCATTTTCTACCTTGACTCCGAAAGTGGCCTTTCAGGTGGTTGAAGGATGCCAGTTTTACAAGCCCCCAGGGTGGGACTAAAGGATGCAAACTGGGCCAGAGGTCACCTTCTGCTGGGGTCTCCATCTGCTCCCACCAACATTCGCACCCAGGATCACGGCGCTCCACAGAGGCACTGTACCACGAGACCAGCCCAGACTCAAGAAAATAAACCCCCTACCACCCCAACAGTGGCTCAGATCCCAGGGGCGGAGTCTGCCACACCAACCACAGGCTGCCTCTGACACCATGCCAGCCGGCCCCTCTGTACCGGAGTGTAAGTTATAGGGCTAGCCACAAAAGAGGAGGAAAAGTCTTCTCCCAGGACCTGTGGTCCCCCGTCGGTAGAGACTCGGAGCCCAGACACACCTCACATCTATACTGAAAACCTGCAAGGCTCAGGGTGGGTAAAGCAATGCCCTTCTGGGAGACTGGCCTGACCGCCCACCTTCCACTGATGTTTCACCAAACCAGGTACCCCTCCCCCGTCAGCCCCCCCCCCACCCCGCCCAGGCTCTGACAGGGCCTTGGCCTTTGCGGAGCCTCTAATTCCACATTGTTTTCAATAGTTTCCCTTCACATTTTGTCTCTTCATCGCCATCCATCAATGGTGTGGGAAAATCCATAAGAAATTTTCTTTAAGTTATCCTCTTTCCTAGTCATATGTCATCAGAATTGTATTGAACCACTCAAAGCCAGTAGAACACTTCAAAAAGAGCGAGCCTTGGGAAGTCAAACCTATTTGGCAAAAATGAACGTGGTAAACTGTAGGGAGAAGCCAGTCCTTTGTAAATGCCTGGGCCAGCCTCTGGGTCTCTCTGATTAAGAGGACTAGTTCAAAACTCACCCCCTCCCCCTTCCTACGTGTAGGACCTTGGGCAGGTTGCCTACACATTCAGTTCCTTAGTTTCCTTATCTGTAAACTGAGGATGATAATAATATCAACTGCATTGATGGTTGAAATAATGCAAATAAGGTGGTTATCAGAGGGACCTGGTGAATATCATGTTACATTAAATAAGCCAGTCACAGAAAGACAAATACCAAATACCGTATAATTTCACTCATATGTGGAATCTAATGAACAAACTGAACTAACAAGGAGAACGGGGACAAACGCATGGATGGAGAGCAGGACGGCAGCCCTGGCAGGGGTAGGGGAGAGGTCACTGGGCGGAGGGATGGAGCAAAAAGGAAAAAGGACTCACGGGCACTAACGACAGCGTGGTGACTGCGGGGAGAGGGGGTGTAAGGGGACTAAATGATGATGGAAAAAACACAATAAAAAATGAAAAATAAAGCGGTTATCACAATGCCTGGCAATATATGAGTTTAATCTGCCCCCAGCAGGCGCTTCCCTCCCAATATTTCAATCCAACAAGCATTTCTGTGATGTGCCAACACACTGCCTTCACCACTGTCTTGGAAGCACCCGACTGCTACGTGGCCTCCTACCTGAAGGGCTTGCTGTCAGGGTCGGTGTCCTTGAACCCCATCTCCTCCAGCTTACAGCGCCGATACAATTCATAATGGCGAGTGTGGGTCTGTTCCCGCAAATCTTCCATGTTCACGCGGATTAGCATCTCTCGAAGTTTCACAAAATCACAATGGTTTTCATTCTCAACTGTAAGAGATGGGGGAGGAGAGATGGGGGGGGGTGGGGGCTGCTATCAGCAACGTCACTGAAATCTGAAGTGATGTTTCCAAGCTGTTGTTACCAATTGTCCTGAAATCTCTGAGGCCTCAAAGCCACCTTAAGATCCCTTACTAGATTCACCTCACCCGCAGTGAAGGCAGGATTTCCGACATGGACCATAATACTGAGGACAGGAGTGGCTGCCCAGTGCCTGCTCAGCGCAGGGCATTGTGGGAAGAGATATACAAATAATGTCTTTACTCTTCACAGTAATTCTGCCAAATGGGCACTGTGACTCTTGCTTTGCAGATACAGAAGCACGGCTTTGCTCAGTTAGAGGTAGCGGAGTCTATATTCAAACCCCGTGATGTCTGGCTTCAAAGACAGGCCTGTCTCCACCACTCCATGCTGTCTGGAGCTGTACAAGGCTTTTTTACATACCATCTCCTTTACTTTGATCAATTCTCTGAAGAATATTTTCTTGTAGAGAAATTGGTAAAATTTACAAAAATTGTAATTTTCCTAGGATCTCAAAGGTATCGTTTCTTTTCCTCACAGATTTATGACCTTTATTCAGAACAAAGGAACAGAGGACTCAAGTATCTCAAACCAATGAAGGAGCTTTCTGGGACCTTCCTTAATCTACAGTCCTGCATGTCCTGCTTCAGAACACACAACAAGGGCAGGTGAGAGAGACCCGGCCCACCGAAGTGGCCCATGGGAAGCTTCTTCAGGTTGAGTCTGTGGTCCTGTCTCACAGGGCCAAGCACAGGTCAGATATTCTCTTAATTCTCTGATGTTTACTGAGATAACACTTACCTGGAGGACAATGTTTTCAGAGATAAACAAGAACAGAAAAACAACCATTTTCTTGTCCGCAAGAAACCCTTTGCAGCTTTCTTATACTTCACTGATGAAACTGGTTCACACCGCTAGGCAGGACTCTTTTCTACCAGGATTTCTAGTGAATTTCCCATGCAACCCATCCTTCTTTAGGGGCCACCTCACTGGCACTAGGGTTGTGCAGCCACTCCTTTCCATTGTCACCCTTGTCCTACCTGGCCACTGTTTCTTTCTCACCTTGACGACCGCCAAGTGCACAACCCTGCTGCTCCCTTCCACTTGCCCACCATTAAGGACCTCCCCAACCACGACGGGGAGGGAGGAAGGTGGGCGGTGGGCACGGGGTTAAGTGCGGAGGATCCCTTGCCGGTGTCGCACACATACCCTGCACCACACCCCACGGGTACTGCCGGGCCTTGGCCATCTTGTTGCCGATCTTGACCTCTTCAGTGCTGCCGACCACTGCGAACGGCAGGTGCACCTGCCAAGCAACACGAGGACAGAGAGACAGTGAGTTCTCGCTTAAGGTCATCAACAGGTTCTTAGAAAAGGCAACTTTAAGCGAAACAACCAAAAAACAAAATCATTTGACTATAGTCTAATGCAGGGGTGTCAAACTCATTTTCACTGGGGGCCACATCAGCCTGGCAGTTGCCTCAAAGGGCTGAATGTAATTTTAGGACTGTATAAATGTAACTATTCCTTAACAGTTAAGCGAGAGCTCGGTGCTGCCGCCGGGTAGAAACAAGGTGCCGGGCCAGATAAAACAAAGTGGAGGATCGGATTCAGCCCACAGGCCTGTGTTTGCCACCTGTGGGCTAATTGATATCAACAAGAGGTAAGTTCCTATGGCATATTTCTGGTCACAAAGACATCACCAAACTTCTAAAGACACAAAACACATTTAAATAGGGAAATACATATGAGCTATGCATACAGTTAAGAAAGATTAATAAAAACAAGTAAGATCATTATATTCCAACCTGCTGATTCTAGTTCACGGTCAAGGGTGGCCAGAACCTCTCCTGGCAGCTCTGAACACCAGAAGGGACCCCCCTCTGGACAGGACACCCACCCGCCCACCACTAGGCACACTCACACCCACGCTTAGACTGGGACAATTTAGACACATGTGGGTTCCCCTAACGTGCACACATTTGGGACGTGGCGGGGAAAGCGCAGTCCTTGGAGAAAGCCCACTGCAACGCAGGGAGAGCACAGGAGCTCCACACGGACCGGGGCCCTGGCCAGGTCTGTCCTTTTTCACTCCTCGAAGTTCGAATGAAATGACGTTGAACAACATGTCATTATTCAAGGACGGGCCGTGGTCACCTGCCCGGCTCTGGCAGACGGGTTTTCCGCCTGCCTCTATTCTCTCCCAGCTCCTGTCGGCCTCTGCCCGGCGGCAAGAGAAACCGGGGAGGGGAAAGAGGGAGGGGACGCTGCAGTCCAGCTGGGGTGGGCTTCCTGCACCCTACCCCTGCCACGCCCAGATTCTGAGCATTTGATAAGAGCTGGATCCCAGGGCAGACTGTGTGGGTCTTTTCAACTCCACAGGAAGCTTTGGACACAAGCTGTGCAGGACAGTGGCCACTGACATGCGTGGTGGCCCCTGGCACTTGAAATGGGGCTGGTGGGATCAAGAAACTGGATTTCACTTGGCTTCAAACTCAGATCTTGTAAAAAGTGAAGAACAAGTTTTGTCAATGTAGATGCAAAGATTAAAGGGAAATTATCTGTTTGGAACCTATTTTATATTAAAAAAAAAAACTTAAGTATGTTAGGAGTAACTGGGTGTGCATCCAAGTTGGGATGTGCTATAACTGTAAAAACAGATGCTGGATTTCAAAGACCTCATCAATAATTTTTATATTCATTATATGTAATGATAATATGTTGGATATATTGGGCTAAAGAAATTCTTAAAATTAATTTCATGTTTCTTTTCACGCTTTTTTAATGCGGCTACCAGAAAGTTTTATATTACCCGTGTGGCTCACATTTCTGTTCAACAGCTCTGCCTCAGAGAGCTGACTCCTGCACCAAACTCAGGGGAGACACGGCCCGTGGCCCACGCCACTGGCCCAGGCCGTGCACCCAGCTCACCTCAAGCAGTGACGGTGTTTGAGACACCCAGTGTTCCATGTCGGCTTGTCTGGAAGCTATGGCTACATTCTGGGGAGAAAACCATAATTCTGTCCTTTTTCCTATTAGTGTACAAGAATAAGAACACTTGGAATGATTCCCCAGTCCAGTTGTCTTCCACTACAGATAAGCTGGGAAAGGCAAGAATACTTTAAAGCCAAGTCCTCTCCCCCAGAGAGCCTGGCGTAACCCCCGGCCCGGGCCGCCCGACGGCCCTTGTTTTCTGCTGCTCAAGACACGGACACTGTCGAGTTTGTCTCCCGCTCCGTGGGAAGGAGAGAAAGCACACCCCGTCCTCAAGCTCCATGCCAGGAGCTGAAATGTGTCCCTGAAGCTGAGGAGCAACCAGACCCTTCGGGCCAACTTTTTGCTGTAACGACCAAGGAAAGTGAGTGGCAAACTGAGTAGCAGAGCGGCCTTTTCCACGTTTCACGTGGGATTTCAACGCCTGAAGTTGTTTGCAATGAAGACCTAAAGGAAATTTCTTGCTAAGATCCAGATTAATTTTGGAATGTCAAAGATCTTTGGTTCTATTAATCTGATAAAGAGAGAAAGAAAGCAAAAGGTTCATGGGTATTTTGTTTCCAAGACAGTTAACACAATTTAGTTTCATGACTGTGCAAAAGAATTTAAAACCATAGGGAGAGATATAGAGAAAATCAGATGAGATTCATTCACGTTCTTTCCTGAACCCCACATTGGCACCCAAACTGCACTTCTACAGTGGAATAAACAAGTGGCGTCTGAGCCCAAGTTTGGACAACGGAACAAACAGGCACAACTGCTCAGCTGGGGTGGCGGTCAGTATAAAGGGCAAGAGTGTCAGCTCTAGAGCGAAGCTGCCTGGGTTCACATCCTATCTCCGCTACGAACAGCTGTGCAATCTTAGGTGTGTGCCTGCCATTTCCCACGTGTCAGGCAGAAATAATAACAGTACTTCCTTATGGGATTATTGTAAAGATCTAGTGTAAAGCCTTGAGCCCTGGCTGGTGTGGTTCAGTGGATTGAGTGCTGGACTGCAAACCAAAAGATCACTGGTTCGATTCCCAGTCAGGGCACATGCCTGGGTTGCGGGCCAGGTCCCCATTTGGGGGCGACTGATGTATCTCTCACACATTGATGTTTCTCTCCCTCTTTTTCTCCCTCCCTTCCCCTCTCTAAAAAATAAACAAATAAATAAAATCTTTTAAAAAAGTATAAAGCCTCAAACAGTACTTGGTACATAGTAAATGCTCCATAAATGTCAAAAATGCCAGGTGCTACTATTATCATGAAGCTCTCAATACCCAGACCCAAAGGGTTTTAGAGGCAGAAGAGACCTGACGTATCACTCTGATCCAGTATGGGAGTTCCCTCCAAGCTCTCTCCTAAGCGAGCTGAAACAATCGTTGTTCACCCACCACTTGCGACAGGACTCGCTGCCTCCGTGGGTGTTTGCTGTCCTGCAGTGGTGCCCACAGTCAGCCTTCCTGTGGGCCAACACCTCCCTGCTCTCCTGCCCATTTGTTTTGGTTCTGTTGGTAGAATAAGTCCAGTCATTCCCCCTTAGGGCAACCTTCCTCTCACACCCCTTCATGCCTATTTCCCAGAAAGAATCAGCGCTCCAGTTTCTTCCAGAGCCTTCACTACCCCGGCCACAGAAGGATGGCACAACTCAGAGTGTGACCAGAACAGGGCGGAGTGGAGCCAGACTATATCTGCATTAATAAGATCACTACATTCTAAATTCATACAATAACAGCCCCAGAGAGGAAGAAAGTTCCATTTGCTTCCAAAGTCCTACTCATATAGAGATTAATTTGAGGAGGAATCCTCCCTGTATGAAAATAGCCCCCTGCAGGAAAGTCCACAGGCCGGACCGAAGAAACAGGAAGCAGCTTTGCACAGTAACTGACCTCCTAAATGAGGGTGACAAGCGGCGGGACAGGCACAGGACTGGGGGCCAGGAAGGCAGGGGTGGAATCTCAAAGCTGCTGTTAACTAGATGGCCTTGACCAGGTCATCTAATTCTCTAGATGAACTTCAGTGTGACTCCCTTTATAGAAAAAGCCCAGAAGCGGCAAATGTAGAAAAAAGAAAATAGATTAGTGACTGCCTGTGGCTGGGACGGTTAGAGATGTAAAAGCTAAAAGGTACATGGTTTCTTTTGGGGTGATGAAAATGTTCTAAAAGTGTTTGTGGCATTGGTTGTACAAGCCTGTGAATACACTAGAAACCACTGAATTGTACAGTATATCAATTATATCTCAATAAGGCTACTAATTTTTTTTAAAGTATCATTTGTTCATTTATCAATGACATGATTAGACACAATTTTTCATGTTCAGATCTCCTAACAAAAGTAGAATATACCTCAACCTTCCACAAATTTAAAACTTCAGACTGACTTCTGCTGCCGCTAGCACACGTCTGAATCAATTTTTAGCATGTATTCAGGTAAGGCCAAGCTATTTGGTGGCTTCTAATTCCATCTCATTGAGGGTAACCTACAATTGAAAGAATTCCAAAGAGCCTTAACAGACATCAACTATGTGCAAAGAATGCTGCTTTTACAGAAGTTATGCATCCCCAAATGAAAAAAGATGCGTGGAGTCACCGTGGCTCAGATGCACAGAACAGTGGGAGGAGGCGGCTATCAGCTGGCGGGCGGGGGCTCCCCAGGAGAGATTATATCGCAGGCACACTCAGTCTGCTGAAGTTTAGTCATTGACCTCCTGACCCGTTCCTCCCTGTGATGTGGGAAGTGTGCCCTCAGCGGCCGGTTTACCTAATACTTCAGGAAAGGGTGGGGAAAACAGAAAAGGCAGGAACCAATCCCAGAAGCAAAAGTGAGGCAGGTGGGCACGCTTCTGCCAACCCTGGCACAGGCACGCGGAGATCTATTTCCTTTAGGCAGCTTTATGTGACTTGGAAATGGGCTGGCGCTCCCTTTCCACAAGGTTCGCTATAGAAACCGTGACTGTTAGAGTGGGGAGGAAATCTGAGATCATCACGTTTAACTCTCCCATTTGATGGATGGGAACATGGAGCTGCAGGGTGGTCACATGACTGGAAACAGGGGCTGAGCTGGCCCACCCCGAAGACGTCGGATTCCCTGCCAGCGCTCCGCCACTTGACACTAAGATGAACCTTTGGGAAAATTCTGGTTGGTCCTTTCTTACTCGAGGACTTACACTCATTGTTGCATTAATCTCCGCCACGGTTTCTTCATCTGTGGGGAACTGATATATCTGGACTCCATTGCTGACCAGCTCGCTCATGATCTTACTCTTGAACTTGTGCAATTCGTTCTTGGCGATGGTGTCAGCTTTTGCGATTATTGGAATGATGTTCACCTACAAAACAAACACTTCCATTTTTACACAATTCCACTGTAAGAGATAAATAGACAAATGAGTAAAACATAGAAAACACATAAATAAAAATTGTAAAACTACACTTAAAAAGATATTTAAAATGGGACTTTTGACTTCGATGCAAAATTATGAAGATATGGGATAATCTTTTAGTTTCATCTGCGAACACTTCTACTTCCTCCCATCTGCTCTGAAAGCACACTTGTAATTTCCTCTCTTGGGCTACCTCATTCTTTACAGAGTAAAAGGAAGTGCTACTCCATGACAAATAGCGATAACAAAGAAGCCATTCTTTGAATAACCAACCACTCCTTTGAGGCCCCTCCCAGCTCCTTTAGGAACTTGATTTCTGCATATTCCTTGCAGCATAATAATAAAGTGTTCATTAGTTAGATCAGCGGAATATTCAGCTCCACACAGGATAACATCTTTTCTTTCTTCTGATAATCTGAAAACTGCTAGGAGTGGAGCACCTAGGTATTAACCAAAACAAAAATGGTTTCACCTACTTTAAAATTTTCCAGAATTATACCAACTCATTCCTTTGAAAGTCAGCTCACATTACTCCTTCATGCCAGAACGAGACCCAGCGCCAAAGGCTGGGCTTGCCTTCAGAGCGTCGGGCAGAGACCGGGAGCACTGGGAGCTGGGCGAGGGCAGCCAGCTGCGACCAGAGCTGAGGGCGTCCTGCAGGGCCAGCCCACACCCGAAGGCGCGACATCCTCCCAGCTTCTGCCGGCACTGTCCACAGGATACGTCTTTAAGGCCAACTTTCTTCCCCTCCGTGGCAGGTAGAGGCTTCGATATGATGCTGCTGTCATCCAATACCTAGGACCTCACTCCCTGCCCGGCCCTGGCTCAGGTAAAAGGGACCGACTCCAGGAGAAAGCCGTCCTGGCCAGGGAAGAGTCTTCAGGGAGTGTTTCCAGGTCACGTCTGCATTCCTTTGCTTCTCCTTTTATCCCATGTGCCCAATCAAAAACCCCTGGTAAACCAGAATGAGATGACATGCTGATAGAAAAACCTATTCCTCAACCAACTCCTGATCTCATCCTGCCTTAGCTTCCTCCAGCACGCACAGACTTTAAACACACCCGTGACGGCGGGGAGCACGTCTGCGTCAGGACCAGAGGAACAGAAACTTTCCAGTTGTTCACACGGGCTACCTGTCACACACACTGAATATTCAGTTAATATCCACACAGACAAAAGGGTAGAGGGTCATTGTGTTTTGGCGATTTGATCAGAGTAGATAGACAAACTAGGCAACTGAGATTTAAGGTCTCTTTTTCCTCCATGAGGGGTACTTGCAAATCTTTCCTGAAATGATCATCGATCTGCCTTAACTCTTCACTTTACCTGTATAAACACACCTTTGACAATATGCACTCAGGGGCTCCCTAGCACTAACTCAATGACGGTATCAGTTATTTGAATGCAGTTTAACTTGCTTTGTGGTGACTTTTTCTTTTCAAGCTACTTTTTAAGTTTGTTTTGCCTTATTTTCTTTTCCTTTTTAAATCAGCTTTACTAAAAACAGTCCTCTGCAGGATATTAGCCTCGCATGGCCTATCCACTGGGCCTCGGTGAGGAAGCCACCCACTCTCAGGGACGGGCCTCGTGGCCCAGGGGGCCCCCACCACTGATGGCTCACTGCAGCTGAATCCAATGAGATGATGAAGGGTTTCTATTTATTCTCCCAAAAGCACTCTAGCTGCAATAATCCTTTCAGGCCGTGAGAATATTCTTCTGTAAACCAGCGCAGGAAGCCAAGGAGCCTGGCCCTGCTTCCAGCTGCTGCAGGCCCTGTGAGGGCCGGTTCAGACAGTGGCCCTGGGGACGGGCTGATCTGCTCGGCGCTCTCTCACTAGGATGATGCCCCTCTGGAGAGAAGCATATTCTGAAACACAGTTGTTTGGACCAAAAAAAAGATACCCAACAAAGCCCTCTAAGATAAGACTTCTTACTGAACTCAAAACGAAGTTAGAATCTAGGAGAAAATCCCATAGCTTCGTTTTGTGTTTGTTCTCGTTTGCTACGGATTTATTTCAGAATGTATTTATGTTCCGTATATGTCAAAATGAAAAATTAAATTAACCAAAAAGTATATCGCCAAATGTTACCAAACTTACCGGTCCCTTCCTTCAAACGCTGTGAAGGAGAGAGGTTATCAATGCGGACCCGTAGGGGTCAGACTGAAACTCAGACCCCTTTCCAACACATGGGCGCGGCTCCATTTTAAAATCTAAGAAGGTGGACTGTTGTCACATAGTTTAAAAACTAACTTTTTCTTTTCATTCTCAACTTCAAATTAAAGCCAAACCTTTTAAGAAATTTAGCAAAAGTCTTTAGGGAAATAAACCAATCATGAGTCTATGTTCTAATCTCCCTAAATTTAACCCCTCCTATGACCCTTTCCAGTCTCCACTAGGTAACTCCCCAGCCTTCACCAGAGCATACACTGATGCTAATATAAGACCTGAAAATACTTTGCAGCAAAGCTACATGGCTTTGTTTGTTTGTTTCTTTTGTTTTATTTTCTCCTAACACCCAGAGAGGTTTTGAAGCATTTTTCTCCCATTGCTCAACCCTATGGTTCTATAAACCAGAAAACACAAATTATGGGCTTGAGGGGAGGGGTAGAGGATGAATGGGCAGAGCAGAGAGGATTTTTAGGGCAGCGAAAGTGCTGTGTATGAGCCTATAATGATGGACACAAGTCGTTACACATTTGTTCAAACCCACAGAATATACACCAAGAGTAAACCTTAACGTAAACCGTGGACTTTGGGGGATTATGATGTATCGATGTTGCTCATCAGGATGCCACCCTGGTGGGGGATGCTGGTAATTGGGAAGGCTGCGCATGCCCCAGGGCAGGGGGTGTAGGGAAAACCTCTGTACCTCCCCCTCTTAATTTTTGCTGTGAACCTAGATCTATTCTAAAATAAAAATTATCTTAAAAAAATAAAAACAAATTACAATGAGAGGAGAGAATATATTGGGGCCTTCAAATAAAGGTGATCTACCAGCAGAGTGGAGGGGACCGGAGTGGCAGTGAGTACCTTACTGTCCAGCTTTTTCATGGTGACCAGGTCCAGGGACTTCAGCGAATGTCCAGTAGGGGCAATGAAGTAGAGGCATGCGTGGATCCTGGTGTCATGGTAGTTGAACAGGGAACGTTTGATCTTCAGTTCTTCTTGCAAGTAGGCCTCAAATTGGGCATCAATATATTCCACTATCGGCTTATAGCTGGAAAGCAGAAGAACATTTTCTAAGACACATTTTCAGGTCAGCATGTTTCTGCTCACAAACCTCTCGCGCAGTTCCATGTGGCACGGCGCCCCAGGGAGGTCTTCAATGTTCCCTCTTCCCTGAGACCCAAAGCCCCAGCCCGGTGGCATCCCAGGCCCTCTATCCTCTGGCCCCTGAACACCTCTCCAGGCACCCCGTTCCCACCGCCCCGGCTCACCGTTTCTGCCCCAGCCAGCCCCATTCCCACCGCCCCGGCTCACCGTTTCTGCCCCGGCCAGCCCTGTTCCCACCGCCCCGGCTCACCGTTTCTGCCCCGGCCAGCCCCGTTCCCACCGCCCCGGCTCACCGTTTCTGCCCCAGCCAGGCACAACAAGCTCTGCCTCCACACCTTGCTCATCCAGCCCCATACCTGCAACAGCCTCCTTCCTATTATTTTCCTGGCTAACATCCACCCTTTAAAATGGAGATTATAAACACGTGGAGCATGTTGTCGTTTTCCTTGGGGAGCCCGCAAAGATATTGCTAAGAGATTGTGGCAGTCTTTCCTCCAGGGGCAAAACTGAGCCTCCAAACCTGTCCCAACACAGTGGCTCTGACAGCCTGCACCACTGACTGGCAGCGGTACATGAAATGGAACTGCTGGTGCCTTCAGGATACGGTGCCACCTCCTGCTCGGAGCTCCTCCCGGGGCCTCTGCCCCGTGCCTGCCCGGTGAGGGGCTCCCGTGCTCTCTCAGAAAGCCCTGTGCACATTCCACGGTTTCAGCCATAAACGGAAGTGCCTGGACCATTATGATCTTCAACATTCTAAGGTTATGATTTAAAGATAATTTTATGATTTAAAATGTTATGATTTAAAGACAAATTTTATAACCCTCTCTTCTCACCAAATCGTAATTCAAATCTTTTTTGGATTATTATGCGTGATGCTATTGACTGACTGTACATGCCACCATTAATAGCATATTGAGAATACTTATTCAATAAACCACATGTTCTCTGGAGACTAAGTGGTGCATTAGGTCACTGGATAAGCCCTGAACTCTCAGGTCTCCAAAGGAAGTCAGGGTCAGCGGCAATGAGGTCCGTCTATTGGGAATATAATAGGTTAATTCTCCTCAAACTTGCTACATTGCTGAGGAATGATTTAAGAAATATAGAATCCTTCCAACACTGAATCCCATAGCTGTGAATGAACTGAAAACCTTGAAGGGAAACTACCAATCTTTTATAGTGAAGGTGACAGCAGACACCTTAAGAGAAAAACAAACGAACTACAAACCAAAGCCAAAACCAAACAAAGTCAAACAAATTTATGATTCAGACCAAAGCCATCAGAGAAAAGCTTCCGATGACATTTTTCCTTGGTGACTCATCACAGACCACTAGTTTACTTCAAGCAGACGACATCTCCAGAGGTTTAAAAAGTAGAACATGCCTCAGCAATGGTAATAGAAAGTTCTAAATCATGAAAAGCAAAATGCCAATACAAAGAATGAGCAAATGGTGAGTCTTCTATGTTCTCCAATATTAAAATACAGGCAGGTGTTATACAATAGTATAATCACTGTCATCATAGGGTAGTCATATAGGATGGTGGTGAGAAGCAAAGATTCAGGCCAGACCGCCTAAGTCGAAAATCTAGCTCTACACCTTTCTCGCTGAGTGACTCTGGGCTCGTTACTGAACCTCTCTGTGCCTCAGTGTCCTCCTAGGTAACCCAATGACAAGAGCAGCACCAGAGAGCTGTTGTGACAGTGAGTTAGCTAATATATGTAAAGGACTAGCACGTACAAGGAAGACATAACTATTTCACAGCAATACAGGAAACAACAAGTACAAGAAAAGCAAGCCTGACTTTTTTAAAAAAAAAAAAAAAAAAGGAGGAAAAAAGAGAACTTTACCCCTACCCGGGTCCATGGCAACTGCTCAGGCGGGTTGGGAAGTGCACCAGCCCCAACAGCCCAGGGCTGGATCCTCAGTCTCCCGACTCGGAGGCAGGTGTGTGGGGACGCCGGGAGCTCCCCCAACATCCTCTCAGCCCCAAGGAGAGGAGAAGCAGCTCACAGCGGTTGATCCTCTTGGTCTCCCCGGTTCCTGATTTGCTTCTCAGCACCTACTCCCCAGCAGTTGCCCAAGTGTGTTCTGCTTTCTATTAATTTCCCTCTTCGCCTCTGGTTTTGATTCTGATCCTCCAAGATTACGGAAGGTAGAACATCTTTCCTTTTCAAGTGAGGGATGCTTTCTGCCCTGGATTCAATTGTTCTCTTACATCTCCGATTTCCTGTTGCGGAGTCCTCACCAGTCTTCCGGTCTCCGGCTCCCTCTACACAGTCTCCCTGGACACCTGCGGTTATTCCGGCGTCTCCCCTGCCATCTACCCGATGATGGCGATCCACAATCACCTCTTCCAGCCCACGTCCTTCACCTGGGCCTCAGACTCATCCGTCTGCTTACCAGGTATTTCCATTTGCTCTTCTAACTAAAAGAGTCCAAAATCAAACTCCTTCTTGTTGCCAAACCCGCAACAGTCCTCGGCACAGTGAACAGCGGCACCTCCATCCACACTGTTGGTCTGGCCCGGCATCTGGGATTCAACCCAGGGACCCCCCCACCTCCCACACATGAAATCCCACCCATGTTGTGTATCATTATACATTAATAAAAAATGAATTCCAGGAGAATTCTTTACTAAAATCACATTTCCTTGTCAAAGATTTAATTACGTTGATGAAATAGTTTCCTTCTGATGCATAACAAGCCAGTAAAGCAGCTTATACTCCCCTTCACAATCTTGTAAGCAAATCCTCTGCCCTCTCTCCTACGCCTTTCCACTTCGTGTTATCTGCATGCAGTCATAAAGATAAGGATGCTAAATCCCGATCTTGCCTTTTGCTAGTTTCCGTTCTTATAGAAAGGACAACTATTTATATTCCTTTTGGCCAACTCAAACTCCTCTGGATGGCAGCCATATAAATCAGAGGAAATGGCGGGGGGGATCTTATCTAGCCCTTACATTTTCACATAACTTCCTTCTATGGCATGGAGATATTCCCTTTTACCCACCACTCATTTTTTTCATACACCTCCAAGCATTCAAGACACAGTAAGATGAGACGTGTTTGATGCTGAAACTGATGGAAAAAATATTTGTACAGTGTTTTCTGTCCACCCAATCCACACACTGATCATTCTTGCAAAACAGCCAATGCCATCCGTCATCCAGGGGCTGGCTCTCTGCTTTGTATGTGACCAGACGCCGCCCACGGAGTTGTCTCTACCCTGTTATGTTAGCCCAAGTCGTATTCCTTACCCCTCAACAACCTCCACCAAAATGTATGGAAAAAAACCAAACAGAACAACTTAGAGTTCAAAGACCAGTCTACTTCAATTCCATGTGTATAACTCTGACGAAGGTTCGGTGAGTTTGAGGGTCCTCTCTAAGTGAATTTCAATCACCCATGCTTTTCAGGGCTGATTGTCATTAGAGTTACTGATAAACCACGGACAGTCTACCTTCCTCTCCCAAATGCAGGGCTAATTATTTAACTTCCAGTTCTCTAGCAAAACTTGCTTTCCCTTCTTCTCCAGACCCCTTTCCTTCTTCACTGAAGAGTACAGACGGCAAAACAAGGAGCCCTTAAACCACCGAGAGTTAATCACACTATTAAACATAACAGGAAACCTTACCAGATCTCTCTTCCTGCCTCCTTCTAGCTAGCCTGGGCCCAGGCAGATAATGGTGCAGGAATGCCAACAAGTCCGAAGCCTACATAAACAAACTGGGACATTCTTGGAGTCTTGCATCAATGGCAGAAAAGTGCGCCTAATCCCCAAAGTAGTAAAATAATCACGGGTTTAGAGAAATAGCACGTCCTTTACCATATGGTTTCATGTCAATGCAAAATGCATACCCCATTTCCAAGTTCTTGGTGGACGCAGGGTCTCTCTGAGTAACTATTTTAAACAACAGTCACTTCAGTTTATAGTCAATAGTGTCAACAGTGCCCTCCTTCTGGGGCACAGAGTTCTAAATGCCACTTAAAGAGGTTATGCAACAGCTGTCAAGAAATTTCAGAAGAAAAAAAAATACCTGGTATCTAGGTTAAGTTAATATCACACTTCCTGTCTTCTAAATCTCCTTGGAAACTATTATTTGACCCAAATGAGTCAGATAATTTCTTAAAGAAGCCTCCAGCTGCAATTAGGAAGGATGGGTATTGCACTAGCCGCTTGCTGCTCGGTGCGGATGAACACCCCCACACTGATGGAAAGCCCCCATTTGGGAGAGAGGCAAAAATTTCGTGGTAGTACGGGGGCAATGACTCTGAGCTCGAACAGCATGTGGAACCGCGGCAGCAAGATGCTGGGGGAGGGCTCTCATTCCCACAGAGAGGTGTCCTGACAAGGTCCACGGGCTGCCTTCCCCGCGGAGTGCACACACATGCCTTCTCTCACCCAGGCCGGAGGGACAGAGGGCGGTCCGCCTTGCCCTGAGCGAGCACTGCTACTGCACAGCGGCCAGGGGCCCGCAGTTCTCTCCCGGGCTCCCACAATGCACTGCTGCTCTTTTTCTTGGCGCCAAGGTTTTCTCTTCATCCATCCCCCTGGACATTGCGAACAGCCTTCAGGCAGCGCCCTCTCCATCACTCTGGGGCACTGAGGCCATAGACTCAGAGCAACTGCTCAGCTGCAGGGCCTGAGCTCAGCTGGGTCCCACCCCCACACAATGTACACACAGTCCATTTTGACCAGATGCACACTAAAATGTCTCTCGCTATAGCTAACAATTTCTCCTGTTACTACAGGACGATGTTTATGAAAGAGCATTTAAATTGCTCTATAGTTAAAATAGAGCTCAGTGCTCAGCTACATAATGAGTGTCTCTCTACCACTGCCATGGTGCTCGTATACATCAGGGACAGTTCCAGGGCAGGGTGGGGCAAAAGGCGGCCGCAGTTGTGGGGATGCCCAACAGTTGAGTCTTGTGTCATTAGTCACTAGTTATGGTGTGATTTTTCCGCATGAACGACTGTAAACCGACTTTCACCCCACCCTGTACATCTAGGCAATACACATGTCTAGAACAAAATAGTTCAAGTTCCTTTTAATAAAACACATGTATATAATACACACAATTTTAACAAAAATGGAAAAAACACATACACAGAGAAAACCCTGGTACTAATGCAGTTTCTGAGCCCTAAGCAAACATACGATAATTTCCTGACTTGGTGTTTTATTCCTGTAACGCTGTCACTGCTCAAAAATGTCTCTGGAAGCCCCCTCTGGAATCATCCGGCCAGTTTGATGTTAACTTCCTCAAAAATTTTTTTTTGAGATAAAATGTAATATTTTAAATAGCCAGCCAGAAACTGAGGTCTTCCCCATGCATGTTTCATAAAAATGTTTTCTTCCCTTTGGGTTTTCAGGAGCAACCCCGGGCAGAAGCCACACTGGGACAGGGTCCTCCTTGCATGCAAGTGATGGGGGAGGCATCTGTTCTGTGGGACGGGTCTGGTGGGCGCTCCAGAGACCTGGCCCCAGGGCCCCAAGTACCAAAACTGTGTAAGGGTACCACAACTGTCCTGCCGGGTGGTTGTGTGTTTCTGTCTCTCTAGGTTGAGTTTCCTGATGGGAAATCTAAACCTGATTATGGCCCTCCTGGAAAAATGTCCAAACTTAGCCTATTCCTCCTAACAAATCCCTTTGCTGCCTACACTAGCTGAAATCAATTCCACTAGCTGATTCTGACCTCAAGAAAATTTCATTCTAAGAAGATTCTCAGAGGACACGCATGTCTCATCTTTTAGGCGATAGAGTTGGGCCAGCCCCCATAATCAGTGACCATTTAGCCTTTGACTTTACCAGGGATGGGTTCTGTTATTGCTTCATCCATTCACATGCCCACAAAATCCCAACACATACCTGTCATCTTTATTTATCTGGTCTCCAAACCCCACAGTATCCACAATGGTTAATTTCAGCCGGACATTGCTTTCCTGAAGCTCATAACTTCTGGCTTTTAACCGGACTCCTGGTTCGTTGTGAGTAGCTGGGTCACTTTCAAATTTGGTGTTGAACAAAGTGTCCATTAATGTGGATTTGCCGATGCCCGTCTCACCTACAGGAGCGGAACCAGAGAAGGT